>CM044559.2:15659093-15731593 GCA_024416835.2 Perccottus glenii
TGTCTGACATTAGGTTTTATCTTTTATATTAAATGTTTAAATGAATAACTAACTGGGTCTACATCGTTTAAAACACATAACATATAAAATATTACACCACACTTTGCATGTTGGTGTGGCTGCGTTCCATTGTCCAACTGCTGTACACTGAAGAGTTTCTGCTCCCTGTAGCAGAAAGCCAGGCTTACAGTAGAATGTGCAGGTGGAGTTTTGCCTCAACTCTGAACGGCTGCTACACATCATGATTTGATTAGATTGTTGCTCTGGAACTGGGCATATAATGGCTAAAAGACAAAATATATACTCAACATACCGACATACCAAAAATGTCATCCAGAGAAAGATTCTAACAGTATTATTACCTTCACAGTGAGGAAAGGTCTGGCTCCACTCTGCTGATGATGTACATGTTAATGCTTTTGCTCCCACCAGATTATATCCAGGGGCACAACTGAAGTTGCACACATTTTTGTAACTAAACATTGTATTGGTGTTTTCTCCACAGTTCATCAAGCCATTTTCTGGTTCTTTAAGAGCAGTGCATTGGACAGCTGAGGATAATAATAATAATAATAATAATAAAAAATAACACACATTTTAACAATCTGACAAACAGAATGTTAATTAAAAGACCAAATACTTCAATAGTGTTCTTTTACCTTCACAGTCCGGCGTACTGTTGCTCCACTCTGCAGACGACGTACATGTTGTTTTGTTTGCTCCCACCAGATTATATCCAGGGGCACAACTGAAGCTGCATACGTTTCCATAACTATCACCTCCACAATCCACAATAACATTCTCTAGCTCCGGAACGGTAGGACACTGGACAGCTAGAAAACAATGACAATGCAGATATTACCCAAATGCATTTAGTGAAAACTTTAAAATGTTAATTAAAAGGACAAAAGTAGCGTGACATATTAACTGTGAGCTCTCACCTTTACAGGAGGGCATAGTGTCAGTCCATGTTGCAGCTGATGTGCAGGTTACTTTGTTGGCTCCCTCCAGGTTATATCCAGGGGAACAACTGAAGTTGCACACATTTTTGTAACTAAACATTGTATCAGTGTTTTCTCCACAGTTCATCAAGCCATTTTCTGGTTCTCTAAGAGCAGTGCATTGGACAGCTGAGGATAATAATAATAGAAAATAACACACATTTTAACAATCTGACAAACAGAATGTTAATTAAAGCCGCAAGCGGCGATAAAGGCCCTCGCCTCCCTTGAGACCGCGGGGACACATATATTCGGAGGATTGCATGTCGTGCTTTAAAGCAAATTTGGAGCTGTTTAGATGAAAACCCTTTAGCACAAAGTGTACGATTTAGGTGGTCATGTATTCCACCCAACATAGATTTTCTGTTGAGTTTACGGTATGGCTGTAATAAACTTTTCTGTTTGCCCTAAGGTGTCCTATGGATGTACCAAGTTTTGTATTTCTACATTGGAAAAATTTACTTTCATTTTCCATAGAACCAATTATTTTGACTTTTCTAGGGTCGCCACTGAGTCATTTTTCCTATTTTTTTCAGGGACTTCAAATACATACATTTTTGCCGGGCTTGAAGTCTGGGACCAATAAAAATGACTTTTAGTTGCACGTTTACTGGGTCAAATTGAAAATCATTTTCAGAAAAATTATGATAAAAAAATATACCAAATTATAATAAAAAAAATATACCTCGAGCAAAAACGACAAGAAAAACGCCTGTCTATTTTACACACATGTGTTTAGCTCATTTTGCCCAAGTTTGGTGTCTGTGGAATGAAGCAGCTATTTTCTGTTGTTTTTAAAAAGAGGTTGTATTCTAAGTCGGTTCACATCTTCAATTTAAAATGGCCGCCTTCCCGTGTGTGATAAGGTGTGGTCCCCTTTGGCTTTTTGTTCATAAGCCCATACTGGATGTGTGTACCAAGTTTCATTTGCCTACGACAAACTAAAATTTTCACTTCCCATTGACTTTTTCCACATATTTGGGACGTTGCTATGGCAACACATTTATAGATAGGGGGTGGTTGTCATTGGCTTTTATGCTCCTCATGACATAGGAGATGTGTGTACCAAATTCCATGTCTCTATGACAAACTAAATTCTTGGGTCCCATTATAAGTTTGTAGGGGCGCTGGAGAGCCATTTCTAAAGATAACCCTTTTATTTACATATCTTTGTGTTCAGGTCATGAATGTGCACAAACGCCTTTTTGGGTCCAACTCGATCCGAGAAGGCGTTTGAGAGTTAAGACATTTTATTTTCACAAAAATGGCCACCTCGTTACAGGCTTGCCACACCCATACCCGATAAGATATCAACAAAAAGTCACAACTTTGGTTGGCACACGTGTCTAGATGATACTCACCAAATTTGGGGCCATTTAGATTAAAACACAATGATTTGCATCTTTCTGCGCAAGGGTGCGATTTTAGTGGCCATGCGTTTCACCCCACATGGCGGACTTCCTGTTGAGTTTAGGGTGTGGCTGTCATTGACTTTTCTGTTTGCCCTGAGGTGTCCTATGGATGTACCAAGTTTCATTTTCTACGTTGGAAAAAGTTACTTTCACTTTCCATAGGCCCAATGTATTTTGACTTTTCTAGGGTCGCCACTGAGTCATTTTCGTTTTTTTTTCGGGGACTTCAAATACATACATTTTTCGCCGGGCTTGAAGTCTGGGACCAATAAAAATGACTTTTAGTTGTTCGTTTACTGGGTCAAATTGAGGATCATTTTGCAGAAAAATTATAATAAAAAATATATACCGAATTATAATAAAAATTAAAGCATAGCAAAAAGTCTAGAAAAAGGCCCTCGCCTCTTGAGACCAGCTGGGACACATGCACTGGAGGAGTGCATTACGTGCTTTAAAGCGTAAACTTCACGGTAAAAGGATTCTGAGAGTTTTCTAAGACTCAGCCGTGGCTCTGGAGGGCCTCCTCTAAAGGAAGGATCCTGGCAATTGGGAAATGGCATTTATTTCCCCAAAGGTTGCCTCTTCACAGACCCATTACGACCACAGCCACAAATGTATCAAAAAAACAAATTGATAACTTTTTTTTTTCACACGTGTCTAGATGATACTCACCAAATTTGGAGCTGTTTAGACTTTAGACAGAATGCGATTTAGGTGGTCACGCATTACACCCAACATAGTAGATTTTCTGTTGAGTTTACGATATGGCTGTAATAAACTTTTCAGTTTGTGAGGTGTCCTATGGATGTACCAAGTTTCATTTTTCTACATTGGAATAAAGTTACTTTCACTTTCCATAGGCCCGATGTATTTTGACGTCGCCACTGAGTCATTTTCGTATTTTTTCGACTTCAAATACATAAATTTTTCGCTGGGCTTGAAATCTGGGACCAATAAAAATGACTTTTAGTTGTACGTTTACTGGGTTAAATTGAGGATCATTTTGCAGAAAAATATGATAAAAAAATATATACCGAATTATAATAAAAAAAAATATAACTCGAGCAAAAAAGTCTAGAAAAACACTTGTCTATTTTACATACATGTGTTTAGCTCATTTTGCCCAAGTTTGGTGTCTGTGGAATGAAGCAGCTATTTTTCTGAGTTCTTTTAAAAAGAGGTGTATTTTAAGTCGGTTCACATTTTCAATTCAAAATGGCCGCCTTCCCGTGTGTGATAGGGTGTGGTCCCCATTGGCTTTTTTGTTCATAAGCCCATGCTGGATGTGTGTACCAAGTTTCATTTGCCTACGACAAACTAAAATTTCACTTCCCATTGACTTTTTCCAAATATTTGGGGCGTTGCTATGGCAACACATTTATAGATAGGGGTGGTTGTCATTGGCTTTTATGCTCGTCATGACATAAGAGATGTGTGTACCAAATTTTATGTCTCTATGACAAACTAAATTCTTGGGTCCCATTATAAGTTTGTAGGGGCGCTGGAGAGCCATTTCTAAAGATAACCCTTTTATTTACATATCTTTGTGTTCAGGTCATGAATGTGCACAAACGCCTTTTTGGGTCCAACTCGATCCGAGAAGCCGTTTGAGAGTTAAAGACGTTTTATTTTCACAAAAATGGCCACCTCGTTACAGGCTTGCCACACCCATACCCGATAAGATATCAACAACAAAGTCACAACTTTGGTTGGCACACGTGTCTAGATGATACTCACCAAATTTGGGGCCATTTAGATTAAAACACAATGATTTGCATCTTTCTGCGCAAGTGCGATTTTAGTGGCCGCGTTTCACCCACATGGCGGACTTCCTGTTAAGTTTAGGGTGTGACTGTCATTGACTTTTCTGTTTGCCCTGAGGTGTCCTATGGATATACCAAGTTTCATTTTCTACGTTGGAAAAAGTTACTTTCACTTTCCATAGGCCCAATGTATTTTGACTTTTCTAGGGTCGCCACTGAGTCATTTTTCGTATTTTTTTTTGGGGACTTCAAATACATAAATTTTTGCTGAGCTTGAAGTCTGGGACCAATAAAAATGACTTTTAGTTGTTCGTTTACTGGGTTAAATTGAGGATCATTTTGCAGAAAAATTATAATAAAAAATTAAAGCCGCAAGCGCGATAAACTCGCCTCCTTGAGACCTGGGACACATGCACTCGTGCTTTAAAGCGTAAACTTCACGGTAAAAGGATTCTGAGGAGTTTTCTAAGACTCTAGCCGTGGCTCTGGAGGGGCCTCCTCTAAAGGAAGGATCCTGGCAATTGGGAAATGGCATTTATTTCCCAAAGGTTGCCTCTTCACAGACCCATTACGACCACAGCCACAAATGTATCAAAAACAAATTGATAACTTTTTGCACACGTGTCTAGATGATACTCACCAAATTTGGAGCTGTTTAGACTTTAGACAGAAGGGGTGCGATTTAGGTGGTCACGCATTACACCCAACATAGTAGATTTTCTGTTGAGTTTACGATATGGCTGTAATAAACTTTTCAGTTTGCCCTGAGGTGTCCTATGGATGTACCAAGTTTCATTTTCTACATTGGAATAAAGTTACTTTCACTTTCCATAGGCCCAATGTATTTTGACTTTTCTAGGGGTCGCCACTGAGTCATTTTTCGTATTTTTTTGGGACTTCAAATACATAAATTTTTGCTGGGCTTGAAATCTGGGACCAATAAAAATGACTTTTAGTTGTACGTTTACTGGGTTAAATTGAGGATCATTTTGCAGAAAAATATGATAAAAAATATATACCGAATTATAATAAAAAAATATAACTCGAGCAAAAAGTCTAGAAAAACACTTGTCTCATTTACATACATGTGTTTAGCTCATTTTGCCCAAGTTTGGTGTCTGTGGAATGAAGCAGCTATTTTCTGAGTTCTTTTAAAAAGAGTGTATTTTAAGTCGGTTCACATTTTCAATTCAAAATGGCCGCCTTCCGTGTGTGATAGGGTGTGGTCCCCATTGGCTTTTTGTTCATAAGCCCATGGGATGTGTGTACCAAGTTTCATTTGCCTACGACAAACTAAAATTTTCACTTCCCATTGACTTTTTCCAAATATTTGGGACGTTGCTATGGCAACACATTTATAGATAGGGGTGGTTGTCATTGGCTTTTATGCTCGTCATGACATAAGAGATGTGTGTACCAAATTTTATGTCTCTATGACAAACTAAATTCTTGGGTCCCATTATAAGTTTGTAGGGGCGCTGGAGAGCCATTTCTAAAGATAACCCTTTTATTTACATATTTTTGTGTTCAGGTCATGAATGTGCACAAAACGCCTTTTGGGTCCAACTCGATCCGAGAAGCCGTTTGAGAGTTAAGACGTTTTATTTTCACAAAAATGGCCACCTCGTTACAGGCTTGCCACACCCATACCCGATAAGATATCAACAACAAAGTCACAACTTTGGTTGGCACATGTGTCTAGATGATACTCACCAAATTTGGGGCCATTTAGATTAAAACACAATGATTTGCATCTTTCTGCAAGTGCGATTTTAGTGGCCGCGCGTTTCACCCCACATGGCGGACTTCCTGTTAAGTTTAGGGTGTGACTGTCATTGACTTTTCTGTTTGCCCTGAGGTGTCCTATGGATATACCAAGTTTCATTTTCTACGTTGGAAAAAGTTACTTTCACTTTCCATAGGCCCAATGTATTTTGACTTTTCTAGGGGCCGCCACTGAGTCATTTTTCGTATTTTTTTTTTCGGGGACTTCAAATACATAAATTTTTTGCCGGGCTTGAAGTCTGGGACCAATAAAAATGACTTTTAGTTGTTCGTTTACTGGGTTAAATTGAGGATCATTTTGCAGAAAAATTATAATAAAAAAATATATACCAAATTATAATAAAAATATAACTCGAGCAAAAAAGTCTAGAAAAACACTTGTCTCATTTACATACATGTGTTTAGCTCATTTTGCCCAAGTTTGGTGTCTGTGGAATGAAGCAGCTTTTTTCTGTGTACTTTTAAAAAAGAGGTGTATTTTAAGTCGGTTCACATTTTCAATTCAAAATGGCCGCCTTCCTGTGTGTGATAGGGTGTGGTCCCCATTGGCTTTTTTGTTCATAAGCCCATGGTGGATGTGTGTACCAAGTTTTATTTGCCTACAACAAACTAAAATTTTCACTTCCCATTGACTTTTTCACATTTTTGGGGCGTTGCTATGGCAACACATTTATAGATAGGGGGTGGTTGTCATTGGCTTTTATGCTCGTCATGACATAAGAGATGTGTGTACAAAATTTTATGTCTCTATGACAAACTAAATTCTTGGGTCCATTATAAGTTTGTAGGGGGCGCTGGAGAGCCATTTCTAAAGATAACCCTTTTATTTACATATTTTTTTGTTCAGGTCATGAATGTGCACAAACGCCTTTTTGGGTCCAACTCGATCCGAGAAGGCGTTTGAGAGTTAAGAGACGTTTTATTTTCACAAAAATGGCCACCTCGTTACAGGCTTGCCACACCCATAGCCGATAAGATATCAACAACAAAGTCACAACTTTGGTTGGCACACGTGTCTAGATGATACTCACCAAATTTGGGGCCATTTAGATTAAAACACAATGATTTGCATCTTTCTGCGCAAGTGCGATTTTAGTGGCGCGTTTCACCCACATGGCGGACTTCCTGTTAAGTTTAGGGTGTGACTGTCATTGACTTTTCTGTTTGCCCTGAGGTGTCCTATGGATATACCAAGTTTCATTTTTCTACGTTGGAAAAAGTTACTTTCACTTTCCATAGGCCCAATGTATTTTGATTTTGTAGGGGCCACTGAGTCATTTTTCGAATTTTTTTTTGGCGACTTCAAATACATAAATTTTTCGAGCTTGAAGTCTGGGACCACAAATGACTTTTCAGGCATGTTCACTGGGTCAAATTTAGGATCATAGGTCGACAAGAAAGATAAAAAAAAAAAAAAAAAAAAATCCGAGCAAACAATAGGCCCTCCCGCCATCACCGGCTCGGGCCTAATTAAAGCCGCAAGCGGCGATAAAGGCCCTCGCCTCCCTTGAGACCGCGGGGACACATGCACTCGTGCTTTAAAGCGTAAACTTCACGGTAAAAGGATTCTGAGGAGTTTTCTAAGACTCTAGCCGTGGCTCTGGAGGGGCCTCCTCTAAAGGAAGGATCCTGGCAATTGGGAAATGGCATTTATTTCCCAAAGGTTGCCTCTTCACAGACCCATTACGACCACAGCCACAAATGTATCAAAAACAAATTGATAACTTTTTTTGCACACGTGTCTAGATGATACTCACCAAATTTGGAGCTGTTTAGATGAAAAGCCTTTAGACAGAAGGGGTGCGATTTAGGTGGTCACGCATTACACCCAACATAGTAGATTTTCTGTTGAGTTTACGATATGGCTGTAATAAACTTTTCAGTTTGCCCTGAGGTGTCCTATGGATGTACCAAGTTTCATTTTTCTACATTGGAATAAAGTTACTTTCACTTTCCATAGGCCCGATGTATTTTTACTTTCTAGGGTCGCCACTGAGTCATTTTTCGATTTTTTTCGGGGACTTCAAATACATAAATTTTTTGGGCTTGAAATCTGGGACCAATAAAAATGACTTTTAGTTGTACGCTTACTGGGTTAAATTGAGGATCATTTTGCAGAAAAATATGATAAAAAATATATACCGAATTATAATAAAAATATAACTCGAGCAAAAAGTCTAGAAAAACACTTGTCTCATTTACATACATGTGTTTAGCTCATTTTGCCCAAGTTTGGTGTCTGTGGAATGAAGCAGCTATTTTCTGAGTTCTTTAAAAGAGGTGTATTTTAAGTCGGTTCACATTTTCAATTCAAAATGGCCGCCTTCCCGTGTGTGATAGGGTGTGGTCCCCATTGGCTTTTTGTTCATAAGCCCATGCTGGATGTGTGTACTAAGTTTCATTTGCCTACAAAACTAAAATTTTCACTTCCCATTGACTTTTTCCAAATATTTGGGACGCTATGGCAACACATTTATAGATAGGGGTGGTTGTCATTGGCTTTTATGCTCGTCATGACATAAGAGATGTGTGTACCAAATTTTATGTCTCTATGACAAACTAAATTCTTGGGTCCCATTATAAGTTTGTAGGGGCGCTGGAGAGCCATTTCTAAAGATAACCCTTTATTTACATATTTTTGTGTTCAGGTCATGAATGTGCACAAACGCCTTTTGGGTCCAACTCGATCCGAGAAGCCGCTTTGAGAGTTAAGAGACGCTTTATTTTCACAAAAATGGCCACCTCGTTACAGGCTTGCCACACCCATACCCGATAAGATATCAACAACAAAGTCACAACTTTGGTTGGCACATGTGTCTAGATGATACTCACCAAATTTGGGGCCATTTAGATTAAAACACAATGATTTGCATCTTTCTGCGCAAGGTGCGAATTTAGTGGCGCGCTTTCACCCCACATGGTGGACTTCCTGTTAAGTTTAGGGTGTGACTGTCATTGACTTTTCTGTTTGCCCTGAGGTGTCCTATGGATATACCAAGTTTCATTTTTCTACGTTGGAAAAAGTTACTTTCACTTTCCATAGGCCCAATGTATTTTGATTTTGTAGGGGTCGCCACTGAGTCATTTTTCGTATTTTTTTCTGCGACTTCAAATACATAAATTTTGCCGAGCTTGAAGTCTGGGACCAATAAAATGACTTTTAGTGCATGTTCACTGGGTCAAATTTAGGATCATAGGTCACAATAAAAAAGATAAAAAAAAAAAAAAAATCCGAAAGTAAAACAATAGGCCCTCCCGCCATCACTGGCCTAAAATATAATTATAATAAAATATAAAAAGTCTAGAAAAACACTTGTCTCTTTACATACATGTGTTTAGCTCATTTTGCCCAAGTTTGGTGTCTGTGGAATGAAGCAGCTTTTTCTGTGTACTTTTAAAAAGAGGTGTATTTTAAGTCGGTTCACATTTTCAATTCAAAATGGCCGCCTTCCTGTGTGTGATAGGGTGTGGTCCCCATTGGCTTTTTTGTTCATAAGCCCATGGTGGATGTGTACCAAGTTTTATTTGCCTACAACAAACTAAAAATTTCACTTCCCATTGACTTTTTCACATTTTTGGGACGCTATGGCAACACATTTATAGATAGGGGTGGTTGTCATTGGCTTTTATGCTCGTCATGACATAAGAGATGTGTGTACAAAATTTTATGTCTCTATGACAAACTAAATTCTTGGGTCCATTATAAGTTTGTAGGGGCGCTGGAGAGCCATTTCTAAAGATAACCCTTTATTTACATATTTTTTGTTCAGGTCATGAATGTGCACAAACGCCTTTTTGGGTCCAACTCGATCCGAGAAGGCCGTTTGAGAGTTAAGAGACGTTTATTTTCACAAAAATGGCCACCTCGTTACAGGCTTGCCACACCCATACCCGATAAGATATCAACAACAAAGTCACAACTTTGGTTGGCACATGTGTCTAGATGATACTCACCAAATTTGGGGCCATTTAGATTAAAACACAATGATTTGCATCTTTCAAGGGGTGCGAATTTAGTGGCCGCGCCTTTCACCCCACATGGCGGACTTCCTGTTAAGTTTAGTGTGACTGTCATTGACTTTTCTGTTTGCCCTGAGGTGTCCTATGGATATACCAAGTTTCATTTTTCTACGTTGGAAAAAGTTACTTTCACTTTCCATAGGCCCAATGTATTTTGACTTTTCTAGGGTCGCCACTGAGTCATTTTTCGTATTTTTTTCGGGGACTTCAAATACATAAATTTTTGCCGGGCTTGAAGTCTGGGACCAATAAAAATGACTTTTAGTTGTTCGTTTACTGGGTTAAATTGAGGATCATTTTGCAGAAAAATTATAATAAAAATATATACCAATTATAATAAAAAAATATAACTCGAAAAAAGTCTAGAAAAACACTTGTCTCTTTTACATACATGTGTTTAGCTCATTTTGCCCAAGTTTGGTGTCTGTGGAATGAAGCAGCTTTTTTCTGTGTACTTTTAAAAAGAGGTGTATTTTAAGTCGGTTCACATTTTCAATTCAAAATGGCCGCCTTCCTGTGTGTGATAGGGTGTGGTCCCCATTGGCTTTTTTGTTCATAAGCCCATGGTGGATGTGTGTACCAAGTTTTATTTGCCTACAACAAACTAAAAATTTCACTTCCCATTGACTTTTTTCACATTTTTGGGACGCTATGGCAACACATTTATAGATAGGGGTGGTTGTCATTGGCTTTTATGCTCATGACATAAGAGATGTGTGTACAAAATTTTATGTCTCTATGACAAACTAAATTCTGGGTCCATTATAAGTTTGTAGGGGCGCTGGAGAGCCATTTCTAAAGATAACCCTTTTATTTACATATTTTTTGTTCAGTTCATGAATGTGCACAAACGCCTTTTTGGGTCCAACTCGATCCGAGAAGCCGCTTTGAGAGTTAAGAGACGTTTATTTTCACAAAATGGCCACCTCGTTACAGGCTTGCCACACCCATACCCGATAAGATATCAACAACAAAGTCACAACTTTGGTTGGCACACGTGTCTAGATGATACTCACCAAATTTGGGGCCATTTAGATTAAAACACAATGATTTGCATCTTTCTGCATAAGGGGTGCGATTTTAGTGGCCGCGCTTTCACCCCACATGGCGGACTTCCTGTTAAGTTTAGGTGTGACTGTCATTGACTTTTCTGTTTGCCCTGAGGTGTCCTATGGATATACCAAGTTTCATTTTTCTACGTTGGAAAAAGTTACTTTCACTTTCCATAGGCCCAATGTATTTTGACTTTTCTAGGGGTCGCCACTGAGTCATTTTTCGTATTTTTTTCGGGACTTCAAATACATACATTTTTGCCGGGCTTGAAGTCTGGGACCAATAAAATGACTTTTAGTTGTTCGTTTACTGGGTTAAATTGAGGATCATTTTGCAGAAAAATTATAATAAAAAATATATACCGAATTATAATAAAAATATAACTCGAGCAAAAAGTCTAGAAAACACTTGTCTCTTTTACATACATGTGTTTAGCTCATTTTGCCCAAGTTTGGTGTCTGTGGAATGAAGCAGCTTTTTTCTGTGTACTTTTAAAAAGAGGTGTATTTTAAGTCGGTTCACATTTTCAATTCAAAATGGCTGCCTTCCTGTGTGTGATAGGTGTGGTCCCCATTGGCTTTTTGTTCATAAGCCCATGGTGGATGTGTGTACCAAGTTTTATTTGCCTACAACAAACTAAAAATTTCACTTCCCATTGACTTTTTCACATTTTTGGGACGTTGCTATGGCAACACATTCATAGATAGGGGTGGTTGTCATTGGCTTTTATGCTCGTCATGACATAAGAGATGTGTGTACAAAATTTTATGTCTCTATGACAAACTAAATTCTTGGGTCCATTATAAGTTTGTAGGGGCGCTGGAGAGCCATTTCTAAAGATAACCCTTTTATTTACATATTTTTGTGTTCAGGTCATGAATGTGCACAAACGCCTTTTTGGGTCCAACTCGATCCGAGAAGCCGCTTTGAGAGTTAAGAGACGTTTATTTTCACAAAAATGGCCACCTCGTTACAGGCTTGCCACACCATACCCGATAAGATATCAACAACAAAGTCACAACTTTGGTTGGCACACGTGTCTAGATGATACTCACCAAATTTGGGGCCATTTAGATTAAAACACAATGATTTGCATCTTTCTGCGCAAGGGGTGCGATTTTAGTGGCGCGTTTCACCCCTACATGGCGGACTTCCTGTTAAGTTTAGGTGTGACTGTCATTGACTTTTCTGTTTGCCCTGAGGTGTCCTATGGATATACCAAGTTTCATTTTTCTACGTTGGAAAAAGTTACTTTCACTTTCCATAGCCCAATGTATTTTGATTTTGTAGGGGTCGCCACTGAGTCATTTTTCGATTTTTTTTTCGGCGACTTCAAATACATAAATTTTTCGAGCTTGAAGTCTGGGACCAATATAATGACTTTTCGCATGTTCACTGGGTCAAATTTAGGATCATTGGGTCGGAAGAAAAAAAAAAAAATAAAATAAAATTAAAGCCGCAAGCGCGATAAAGGCCCTCGCCTCCCTTGAGACCGCGGGGACACATGCACTCGGAGGATTGCATTTCGTGCTTTAAAGCGTAAACTTCACGGTAATGTCAATTAACCGGGCCTGTGCTACTGCTGGGGCCTGCTACACCACCTTGTAATTTAGATTTAAAGGTCTCCACAATCCCTGGTTTTCCTGGGAGCTGTCTGAACCTTTGGAAATAATAGATTATGCTTGGGCTAAGGCGAGAAAAACAAAGTACTGGCTGGAGATTTGAGATGACTCAGGAATCGCTGCACCCCCTGTTTAAAAGGCAAAATGTAAATATAACTTGTCTAAAAGTACAAGGTTACAAGTTCCAAAGGATTCTGAGGAGTTTTCTAAGACTCTAGTCTTGGCTCTGGAGGGGCCTCCTCTAAAGGAAGGATCCTGGCAATTGGGAAATGGCATTTATTTCCCAAAGAAATGGCTGCCTCTTCACAGACTCATTACGACCACAGCCACAAATGTAACAAAAAACAAATTGATAACTTTTTTGGCACACGTGTCTAGATGATACTCACCACATTTGGAGCTGTTTAGATGAAAAGCCTTTAGCACAAGGGGTGAGATTTAGGTGGTCACGCATTCCACCCAACATAGTAGATTTCCTGTTGAAGTTTACGATATGGCTGTAATAAACTTTTCTGTTTGCCCTGAGGTGTCCTATGGATGCACCAAGTTTTGTATTTCTACATTGGAAAAATTTACTTTCATTTTCCATAGGCCCAATGTATTTTGACCTTTCTAGGGGTCGCCACTGAGTCATTTTTCGTATTTTTTTTTCGGGGACTTCAAATACATAATTTTTTGCCGAGCTTCAAGTCTGGGACCAATAAAAATGACTTTAGTTGCATGTTTACTGGGTCAAATTGAGGATCATTTTGCAGAAAAATTATACTAAAAAATATACCAAATTATAATAAAAATATAACTCGAGCAAAATGTCAAGAAAAACACCTGTCTATTTTACATACATGTGTTTAGCCTATTTTGCCCAAGTTTGGTGTCTGTGGAATGAAGCAGCTATTCTCTGTGTTCTTTTAAAAAAGAGGTGTATTTTAAGTCGGTTCACATTTTCAATTCAAAATGGCTGCCTTCCCGTGTGTGATAGGGTGTGGTCCCCATTGGCATTTTTGTTTATAAGCCCATACTGGATGTGTGTACCAAGTTTCATTTGCCTACGACAAACTAAAATTTTCACTTCCCATTGACTTTTTCCACATATTTGGGACGTTGCTATGGCAACACATTTATAGATAGGGGGTGGTTGTCATTGGCTTTTATGCTCGTCATGACATAAGAGATGTGTGTACCAAATTTTATGTCTCTATGACAAACTAAATTCTTGGGTCCCATTATAAGTTTGTAGGGGGCGCTGGAGAGCCATTTCTAAAGATAACCCTTTTATTTACATATCTTTGTGTTCAGGTCATGAATGTGCACAAACGCCTTTTGGTTCCAACTCGATCCGAGAAGGCGCTTTGAGAGTTAAGAGACGTTTTATTTTCACAAAATGGCCACCTCGTTACAGGCTTGCTACACCCATACCCGATAAGATATCAACAACAAAGTTACAACTTTTGTTGGCATATGTGTCTAGATGATACTCACCAAATTTGGGGCCATTTAGATTAAAACACAATTATTTGCATCTTTCTGCGCAAGGGGTGCGATTTTAGTGGCGCTTTCACCCCACATGGCGGACTTCCTGTTGAGTTTAGGGTGTGACTGTCATTGACTTTTCTGTTTGCCCTGAGGTGTCCTATGGATATACCAAGTTTCATTTTTCTGTGTTGAAAAAAACTTACTTTCACTTTCCATAGGCCCAATGTATTTTGATTTTGTAGGGTCGCCACTGAGTCATTTTTCGTTTTTTTTTCGCGACTTCAAATACATACCATTTTCGCCGAGCTTGAAGTCTGGGACCAATAAAATGACTTTTGTGCATGTTCACTGGGTCAAATTTAGGATCATTTGGTCACAATAAAGATAAAAAAAAAAAAAAATCCGAGCAAAACAATAGGCCCTCCCGCCATCACCGGCTCGGGCCTAATAAAATTAAAGCCGCAGCGCGATAAAGGCCCTCGCCTCCCTTGAGACCGGGACACATATATTCGGAGGATTGCATGTCGTGGCTTTAAAGCAAATTTGGAGCTGTTTAGATGAAAACCCTTTAGCACAAAGTGTACGATTTAGGTGGTCATGTATTCCACCCAACATTTTCTGTTGAGAAGGATCCTGGCAATTGGGAAATGGCATTTATTTCCCAATAGTTGCCTCTTCACAGACTCATTACGACCACAGCCACAAATCTATCAAAAAACAAATTGATAACTTTTTTTTGCACACGTGTCTAGATGATACTCACCAAATTTGGAGCTGTTTAGATGAAAAGCCTTTAGACACAAGGGGTGCAATTTAGGTGGTCACGCATACACCCAACATAGTAGATTTCCTGTTGAGTTTACGGTATGGCTGTAATACATTTTTCTGTTCGCCCTGAGGTGTCCTATGGATATACCAAGTTTCATTTTTCTACGTTGGAAAAAAGTTACTTTCACTTTCCATAGGCCCAATGTATTTTGACTTTTGTAGGGGTCGCCACTGAGTCATTTTTCGTATTTTTTTTTCGGCGACTTCAAATACATAAATTTTTTGCCAGGCTTGAAGTCTGGGACCAATAAAATGACTTTTAGTTGTTCGTTTACTGGGTTAAATTGAGGATCATTTTACAGAAAAATTATAATAAAAAATATATACCAATTATAATAAAAATATATAACTCGAGCAAAAAGTCTAGAAAAACACTTGTCTCATTTACATACATGTGTTTAGCTCATTTTGCCCAAGTTTGGTGTCTGTGGAATGAAGCAGCTTTTTCTGTGTACTTTTAAAAAGAGGTGTATTTTAAGTCGGTTCACATTTTCAATTCAAAATGGCCGCCTTCCTGTGTGTGATAGGGTGTGGTCCCCATTGGCTTTTTTGTTCATAAGCCCATGGTGGATGTGTGTACCAAGTTTTATTTGCCTACAACAAACTAAAAATTTCACTTCCCATTGACTTTTTTCACATTTTTTGGGACGTTGCTATGGCAACACATTTATAGATAGGGGGTGGTTGTCATTGGCTTTTATGCTCGTCATGACATAAGAGATGTGTGTACAAAATTTTATGTCTCTATGACAAACTAAATTCTTGGGTCCATTATAAGTTTGTAGGGGCGCTGGAGAGCCATTTCTAAAGATAACCCTTTTATTTACATATTTTTGTGTTCAGGTCATGAATGTGCACAAACGCCTTTTTGGGTCCAACTCGATCCGAGAAGGCGTTTGAGAGTTAAGAGACGCTTTTATTTTCACAAAATGGCCACCTCGTTACAGGCTTGCCACACCCATACCCGATAAGATATCAACAACAAAGTCACAACTTTGGTTGGCACACGTGTCTAGATGATACTCACCAAATTTGGGGCCATTTAGATTAAAACACAATGATTTGCATCTTTCTGCGCAAGGGGTGCGATTTTAGTGGTCGCTGCTTTCACCCCACATGGCGGACTTCCTGTTAAGTTTAGGGTGTGACTGTCATTGACTTTTCTGTTTGCCCTGAGGTGTCCTATGGATATACCAAGTTTCATTTTTCTACGTTGGAAAAAGTTACTTTCACTTTCCATAGGCCCAATGTATTTTGACTTTTGTAGGGTCGCCACTGAGTCATTTTTCGTATTTTTTTCGGTGACTTCAAATACATAAATTTTTGCCAGGCTTGAAGTCTGGGACCAATAAAAATGACTTTTAGTTGTTCGTTTACTGGGTTAAATTGAGGATCATTTTACAGAAAAATTATAATAAAAAATATATACCGAATTATAATAAAAAAATATAACTCGAGCAAAAAGTCTAGAAAAACACTTGTCTCATTTACATACATGTGTTTAGCTCATTTTGCCCAAGTTTGGTGTCTGTGGAATGAAGCAGCTTTTTTCTGTGTACTTTTAAAAAGAGGTGTATTTTAAGTCGGTTCACATTTTCAATTCAAAATGGCCGCCTTCCCGTGTGTGTGATAGGGTGTGGTCCCCATTGGCTTTTTTGTTCATAAGCCCATGGTGGATGTGTGTACCAAGTTTTATTTGCCTACAACAAACTAAAAATTTCACTTCCCATTGACTTTTTTCACATTTTTTGGGACGTTGCTATGGCAACACATTTATAGATAGGGGGTGGTTGTCATTGGCTTTTATGCTCGTCATGACATAAGAGATGTGTGTACAAAATTTTATGTCTCTATGACAAACTAAATTCTTGGGTCCATTATAAGTTTGTAGGGGCGCTGGAGAGCCATTTCTAAAGATAACCCTTTTATTTACATATTTTTGTGTTCAGGTCATGAATGTGCACAAACGCCTTTTTGGGTCCAACTCGATCCGAGAAGGCGTTTGAGAGTTAAGAGACGCTTTTTTTCACAAAATGGCCACCTCGTTACAGGCTTGCCACACCCATACCCGATAAGATATCAACAACAAAGTCACAACTTTGGTTGGCACACGTGTCTAGATGATACTCACCAAATTTGGGGCCATTTAGATTAAAACACAATGATTTGCATCTTTCTGCGCAAGGTGCGATTTTAGTGGCGCGCTTTCACCCCACATGGCGGACTTCCTGTTGAGTTTAGGTGTGACTGTCATTGACTTTTCTGTTTGTTCTGAGGTGTCCTATGGATATACCAAGTTTCATTTTTCTACGTTGGAAAAAGTTACTTTCACTTTCCATAGGCCCAATGTATTTTGATTTTGTAGGGGTCGCCACTGAGTCATTTTTCGTATTTTTTCGGCGACTTCAAATACATACCATTTTTGCCGAGCTTGAAGTCTGGGACCAATATAATGACTTTTTGTGCATGTTCACTGGGTCAAATTTAGGATCATAGGTGGAAAATAAAAATAAAAAATAAAATTAAAAAAAAAAAAAAAATCCGAGCAAAAACAATAGGCCCTCCCGGTCATCACCGGCTCGGGCCTAATTAAAAGACCAAATACTTCAATAGTGTTCTTTTACCTTCACAGTCCGGCGTACTGTTGCTCCACTCTGCAGACAGCGTACGCATGTTGTTTTGTTTGCTCCGCCAGATTAAAGCCTGATGCACAACTAAAGCTACACGAGTTTTCAAAGCTGAACCTCGTATTGACATCGTCTCCACAAGTCACAATAACATTCTCTCGCTCCAGCAATGCGGGACACTGGACAGCTGGAACAAAAGAGGACAGTGTCAAGTTTTACAGTATAAATGTAGTTTTTCCTTCAAAGTAAAAGAATGATATATGGATCTTACCAACACAAGACGGCTGTGAGGCATTCCAATTTCCTTCTGCACCACATGACAAAGAGTCAGAACCAGACAGTACATAGCCTTCATCACACTGAAAAAAACAAGTGGACTGATAACTTGAGGGACCCAGGGGGTTGTGGCACCTAATAGAACCCCATTCTGGACTGGACAGCTCCGGACACTGCACCACTGTAAGATAAGAAGACTTTAGAGGAGGCTCAAAAAAAAATGACAGGTCAAACTGATCTAATTTTAGACTTACATTCACAACTTGGAGGCTGATCCGACCATGTCTTACTAGCGGTACATTTAAGTGGTCTTGACATACTCAGCTTATATCCTTCCTCACAAGAATACTGGCACACTGAATCGTAAAAGAACTCTCCGTGTTTATGTGTGCACTTAACAC
The DNA here is from genome assembly GCA_024416835.2 of Perccottus glenii. Taxonomy (NCBI): domain Eukaryota; kingdom Metazoa; phylum Chordata; class Actinopteri; order Gobiiformes; family Odontobutidae; genus Perccottus; species Perccottus glenii. The sequence continues at coordinate 15,677,355 of CM044559.2, forward strand.
TTCCATTGTCAGGTACTGTCACCTCATCTTTGTTACAGTTCACCGCTGCCAATGAGAAAAGAAAAAAAAGAAAACACTTTAGAATGAAGTAAAGTAGACAAAGTTTGAAAATGAAATATCACTGTGTTTTCTTACCGTGCTCACACATTTCTCCATAGAAACCCTCGTAGCATTCACACTTGTAGTTGTTAATGGTTTCAACACAGTCCCCATACAGACAGGAATCCTTTTTGCAGGCAGCTAGACAATCAAGAAAATGAATGGTTTACATTATGTATATGTGTCAAGTAACCAGTACACCAGTATAAATATATTTCTTTATCATGATCACAAATGTTAGAAAATATGTAAAAAGAAATTGTAGTCTTGGTCTCACCTGAATAGCACAGGGCTATCTTCAGTTTCCCACATCTCTCATCGTTCCACTTGCCTGCATTATTATACTTTATATATATCTCCACACAGTCCTCACTCTCCGCGGCGTTGTTGGGTTCTTCCGGTGCCCAGTTGGTTGCTTCTTTTGTCAAAGGCTTGTTGGTCCCTACCCAGGTCCAAACATCGTTAACCTTGCGGATCCCAATCCAGTACAAGTTCTGCGGCAGCCAGTTGTTGAGGTGAACAATCTCTTCTTGGTTCTGGATGGCCACCATGTCCGTGTAATTCGTTTGACACCAGGCTCTTGCTTGGTTCCAATTCATGATGTTATCAGAATAGTGGTAGGTCCAGCCGTCAACGCAATTCCAACTTAAAAACACTAAAGATAGAAGATATGTTAGACCACATGGCAAAAAAAAAAGAAGGTAAACTTATATAGTTTTTTCACAGCACATACCTGAGCAAAGACAAGTCAATCTGATCCATGAAGTGTAGATAAACCCACAAGTTTGAAGCAATCCAAAGTTCTTCTAATACAAAAAGGAATTCTGCTTAATGCAACTCAATACATTACAGATTTGATATTTTAATTTAGTATGTGTGCAAAGACTTACCATTTTGCAGTGTGAGTGTATAATGTCCGATAGAAGATTCTCAGTAATCCTTGTGTTTGCAGCACACAAGAGTAAGATATGTCTGAGTCCATGTGTTGTGCTGCTGCTGCTTTTATACACTCCTGCAGCACGCTCCACCATTCTGGGAAGTAACATCACGAGTAGGATATTTCCTGGAAATCCCCAGTGAAAATCACTTCCGAGACCCGCAGTCTCTAGTTTCTTCTCCAAAATGTTTTAATTGAAGCTAAAATTATAAATATTATTTATAGAATATTGTATCGATTTGATTTTTAGCAGAGCAGGGTGATATTGCTATGAGTATGACTGTTAATGTTCATTAGGTTTAGGTTACATGTAAATAAACACTGAGTAAAACTGAGCGTATCATATATTTAATAATAATGATGGGTGATGTTGTTAGTTCGATTAACTCTTAAAACATAAATATACTATACTCCTTCCATTTCAATATTGTCGCTTGCACAGTGCTCCTTGGGATGTTTAAAGCTTGGGAAATCTTTTTGTATCCAAATCCGGCTTTAAACGTCTCCACAACAGTATCTCGGACCTGCCTGGTGTGTTCCTTGTTCTTCATGATGCTCTCTGCGCTTTAAACGGACCTCTGAGACTATCACAGTGCAGGTGCATTTATACGGAGACTTGATTACACACAGGTGAATTCCATTTATCATCATTAGTCATTTAGGTCAACATTGGATCATTCAGAGATCCTCACTGAACTTCTGGAGAGAGTTTGCTGCACTGAAAGTAAAGGGGCTGAATAATTTTCCACGCCCAATTTTTCTCACTGGTCTGGTGTAAAGTGTGTATATCAGCTCTACCAAACTGCTATAAGAGCTTTTTAAAACACAATCATCACTTATCTGTAAAAATCATTAACCCTGTCCCCGGTCCTTCCCCAAATGGAGCTGGCAGTGGATGAACTATTGTGTAAGTGTCCTGAACTCTAATAGAGGAAACGTTATAAAAGAAGATCTTTAAATATAATTTGCACTGTCAGTGTTAAGTGTGAAAAATAACAAATTTAACCAACCTCTGAGATAAAATATCTTTATTCTTTGTTACAGTTGCCTTGCGAAAGTATTCGCCCCCCTTGAACTTTGTGACCTTTTGCCACATTTCAGGCTTCAAATATAAAGATATGAAACTGTAATTTTTTGTGAAGAATCAACAAGTGGGACACAATCATGAAGTGGAATGAAATTTATTGGATCATTCAGAGATCCTCACTGAACTTCTGGAGAGAGTTTGCTGCACTGAAAGTGAAGGGGCTGAATAATTTTGCACGCCCAATTTTTCAGTTTTGTCATGGCCAATGGCCCAGGACCCGGAAGACTCCAATGCAAAATGCCATACACAGGCAAAGAGTTAAAATAAAGTTTATTGGTCCCACAGATACAAAACAAAGTCCAAGGAACAGGAAACAACCAAGGCTAGGGTCTGAGCAGAACACTCCAGGAATATAAGGCAAGCAAAAACCAGACTAAGGAAAACAATAAAACCTCCACAGAAAACACAAACTACGAAAGATAAGACACTGGGAAACACAAAACAACCTCACGGTAAGGGAGAAGACGACCTGGCACAGAGCAGAGGAACACACAGGTATAAATAGACACAGACAACAAGGGACAGGTGAAACACATCAGGGCGGAGCATGCAATCACACAGGAGGGAAAGACACAAGGCAGGAAGTCAATAAACATACACAGACAGGGTCAAGACATTTCACAAATAAAACCAAAACTATAATACAAGCTAAAACAACAATCAGAAACATAACCCAAACTAGAAATCAGAATAAATAATGAAACCCACTAAGATCCTTAAAAGAACCACAACATCAAACAAAAACAGACAGACTACTTAAACAAACATGAATCCTGACAAGTTTTTTATTTGTTAAAAAAGTTTGAAATACTTCATGATTGTGTCCCACTTGTTGTTGATTCTTCACAAAAAATGACAGTTTCATATCTTTATGTTTGAAGTCTGAAATGTGGCAAATGGTCGCAAAGTTCGAGGGGGCCGAATACTTTCGCAAGGCACTGTAACCCTGGTCTTTTAGCTGATCCCAGGTTTTATTTTTGGAATGTCTTTTGCTTAGAGCCAGTGCAATTATTTATTTAATATATGCGGTATTTGCACAGATTTTGAAGGTTACAGTACTATTGCTGTATGTATGTTGTTGTATGTTGCACATATACGTATGTACTTTTTGTTTTTGGTCGGTGTACTGTATGTTCTGCTGCTGCCCTTTGGGGACAACAAAGTATATTTGATTTGATTGATTTGATTTGATATTTCTACACCCTTTGCATTACAGCACCATATCATTTTAGGAATAATTCAGCAGCTATGATTTTTAGATTACTATCATGTTTAGCTTACAGACAGTAGCATTATACACAAATAAATAGAGCCCTCAACAACAGATGAGTTTAAATTAGTTTGTTTTATTATCAGTAAATCCTTAATACTTCTTAGAACACAAACATATTATTGTCAATGCAATAACATAATATTAATAATTCATTCATTCATTCATTCATTCATTCATTCATAATAATAATAATATTTTTAAATAAATTGAACATACATATTACATTCATATAATAATCACAGTTGTTTTCATGTGTATATATCTGCATTTCAAGAATATTCCTTAAACTGTGGAACAATATGCTCCAATATGTCGACTGAACTCCCATTGGGAGTACATGAATCCACATTATAATACAGTAGCAAAAGTAGCAGTAAGAAACAAAACATATTACTATAAAAACAATGATTCATTAAAATAAAGCACCATGCCTAATATACACCAAAAGTTATTGTGTGATGTTTTTAAATAAACCCAAAAGAGTGGACTTCTATATGAGGCTGTCGATGCTGTTTCTGTAGGTCTGTGGAGGGATGTCTATATCAGAGTTGCTGTAAAGACAGACATTTTTTTGAGTTAACTGATGAAAAAAAAAACGATAAATTGTTGTACAGCAATAATCTCACCTGCTTAGCTCAAACTTGGAAGTTTTGTTCTTGATTCTCTTAAGGATCCACATGGTCAGAGACAGCCCAGACAACAACACAGCGCCTCCTGCTGTCACCCCTGAAGCAATGATTGCCGAATGAGTTGCTACTGCTGTGAAAACATGAACTGAAAGGTCACATTTCAGGGAAAGCTTTGAGATAAATCACTTCTATATGTTTATGATCTGTCTATGTCTTACCGTTACAGGTGGGTATCTCTTCTGTCCAGTTGCCATGGTGACTACAGATAAGCAACGCCTGTCCCTCGAGTGTGTAATCCTGATCACATGTGAAGGAGCACTGAGAGCTGTACACTGGCTCTCTTAGGGAACAGTTGATGTGACCATTTAGTGGCACCTCCAGAAATGGACAAATAACCACTGTAAAAAAATAAAATAAAAACACATTAGTTGAAGTGAAACTGAGACTGGTGCATCTTTTTATTTATGCAAGTATTAAATGATTTTTCTGCTATACCTTCGCATGTTGGTGTGGCTGCGTTCCATTGTCCATCTGCTGTACACTGAAGAGTTTCTGCTCCCTGTAGCAGAAAGCCAGGCTTACAGTTGAATGTGCAGGTGGAGTTTTGCCTCAACTCTGAACGGCTGCTACACTTCATGATTTGATTAGATTGTTGCTCTGGAACTGGGCATATAATGGCTAAAAGACAAAATATATACTCAACATACCGACATACCAAAAATGTCATCCAGAGAAAGATTCTAACAGTATTATTACCTTCACAGTGAGGAAAAGTCTGGCTCCACTCTGCTGATGATGTACATGTTACTGCTTTTGCTCCCACCAGATTATATCCAGGGGCACAACTGAAGCTGCATACGTTTCCATAGCTATCACCTCCACAATCCACAATAACATTCTCTAGCTTCGGAACGGTAGGACACTGGACAGCTAGAAAACAATGACAATGCAGATATTACCCAAATGCATTTAGTGAAAACTTTAAAATGTTAATTAAAAGGACAAAAGTAGCGTGACATATTAACTGTGAGCTCTCACCTTTACAGGAGGGCATAGTGTCAGTCCATGTTGCAGCTGATGTGCAGGTTACTTTGTTGGCTCCCTCCAGGTTATATCCAGGGGCACAACTGAAGTTGCACACATTTTTGTAACTAAACATTGTATCAGTGTTTTCTCCACAGTTCATCAAGCCATTTTCTGGTTCTTTAAGAGCAATGCATTGGACAGCTGAGGATAATAATAATACAAAATAACACACATTTTAACAATCTGACAAACAGAATGTTAATTAAAAGACCAAATACTTCAATAGTGTTCTTTTACCTTCACAGTCCGGCGTACTGTTGCTCCACTCTGCAGACGACGTACATGTTGTTTTGTTTGCTCCCGCCAGATTAAAGCCTGATGCACAACTAAAGCTACACGAGTTTTCAAAGCTGAACCTCGTATTGACATCGTCTCCACAAGTCACAATAACATTCTCTCGCTCCAGCAATGCGGGACACTGGACAGCTGGAACAAAAGAGGACAGTGTCAAGTTTTACAGTATAAATGTAGTTTTTCCTTCAAGGTAAAATAATGATATATGGATCTTACCAACACAAGACGGCTGTGAGGCATTCCAATTTCCTTCTGCACCACATGACAAAGAGTCAGAACCAGACAGTACATAGCCTTCATCACACTGAAAAAAACAAGTGGACTGATAACTTGAGGGACCCAGGGGATTGTGGCACCTAATAGAACCCCATTCTGGACTGGACAGCTCCGGACACTGCACCACTGTAAGATAAGAAGACTTTAGAGGAGGCTCAAAAAAAAAAAAAGACAGGTCAAACTGATCTAATTTTAGACTTACATTCACAACTTGGAGGCTGATCCGACCATGTCTTACTAGCGGTACATTTAAGTGGTCTTGGCATACTCAGCTCATATCCTTCCTCACAAGAATACTGGCACACTGAATCGTAAAAGAACTCTCCGTGTTTATGTGTGCACTTAACACTTCCATTGTCAGGTACTGTCACCTCATCTTTGTTACAGTTCACCGCTGCCAATGAGAAAAGAAAAAAAAGAAAAAAACTTTAGAATGAAGTAAAGTAGACAAAGTTTGAAAATGAAATATCACTGTGTTTTCTTACCGTGCTCACACATTTCTCCATAGAAGCCCTCGTAGCATTCACACTTGTAGTTGTTAATGGTTTCAACACAGTCCCCATACAGACAGGAATCCTTTTTGCAGGCAGCTAGACAATCAAGAAAATGTATGGTTTACATTATGTATATGTGTCATGTAACCAGTACACCAGTATAAATATATTTCTTTATCATGATCACAAATATTAGAAAATATGTAAAAAGAAATTGGAGTTTTGGTCTCACCTGAATAGCACAGGGCTATCTTCAGTTTCCCACATCTCTCATCGTTCCACTTGCCTGCATTTTTTCCAATCTTTATGTACATCTCCACACAGTCCTCACTCTCCCTGTGCTGGCCTCTGTTGGCGTTGTTGGGTTCGTTCGGTGCCCAGTTGGTTGCTTCTTTTGTCAAAGGCTTGTTGGTCCCTACCCAGGTCCAAACATCGTTAACCTTGCGGATCCCAATCCAGTAGTAATTCCTCGGCAGCCAGTTGTTGAGGTGAACAATCTCTTCTTGGTTCTGGATGGCCACCATGTCCGTGTAATTCGTTCGACACCAGGCTCTTGCTTGATTCCAATTCATGATGTTATCAGAATAGTGGTAGGTCCAGCCGTCAACGCCATTCCAACTTAAAAACACTAAAGATAGAAGATATGTTAGACCACATGGCAAAAAAAAAAGAAGGTAAACTTAAATAGTTTTTTCACAGCACATACCTGAGCAAAGACAAGTCAATCTGATCCATGAAGTGTAGATAAACCCACAAGTTTGAAGCAATCCAAAGCTCTTCTAATACAAAAAGGAATTCTGCTTAATGCAACTCAATACATTACAGATTTGATATTTTAATTTAGTATGTGTGCAAAGACTTACCATTTTGCAGTGTGAGTGTATAATGTCCGATAGAAGATTCTCAGTAATCCTTGTGTTTGCAGCACACAAGAGTAAGATATGTCTGAGTCCATGTGTTGTGCTGCTGCTGCTTTTATACACTCCTGCAGCACGCTCCACCATTCTGGGAAGTAACATCCCGAGTGGGATATTTACTGGAAATCCCCAGTGAAAATCACTTCCGAGACCCGCAGTCTCTAGTTTCTTCTCCACAATGTTTTAATTGAAGCTAAAATTATTAATATTATTTATAGAATATTGTAGCGATTTGATTTTTAGCAGAGCAGGGTGATATTGCTATGAGTATGACTGTTAATGTTCATTAGGTTTAGGTTACACGTAAATAAACACTGAGTAAAACTGAGCGTATCATATATTTAATAATAATGATGGGTGACTCTTAAAACATAAAATTTAATTTGGCTTAGTATACCACAAAGGAGCTTGGAAGAAAAAACAGAGTCAGTATGACAAAGCTGATAACAGTGATAAGTGAAAGCAGACTTAAAACTAAACAGAAATTTCCTGTGACCTGTGAGCTCATTTCCAAACTCAGTAACTGGACCCAAATTGTTTTGATTAAATCGGATTATTATGTGTACTGATGATTTACTTTGATGAACACTTTACATGTGTTGACAGTAAATCTAGACTAATAGAATATTTTTTGTGAGTGAAATGATTGACATGTCCTGTTCAAGGATGTGATCATTAAAAAAGAAAGAGAAAATAACTGCAGTGACCATTTTCTTTTGAGTGTCTAGAGACAGGAAACATGCTGCTGGAGCAGAGGCGCCTTTGTGTTTCTAGAAGTGACGGTTCACATCCTTCCTTTCTGACCAAAGGCACTGGACACCAGCCTCTGATGCCTGACACATCTCCAAACCATCCTCTGTAAAGTAACACAATAATAATAATAATAATAATAATAATAATAATAATAATAATAATAATAATAATAATAATAAACATTACTGACAATTGAACCTGTAGCTAAATAATCAATTCAACTTCTAAAACTTCTATTAGCTTCCCCTCTGTCAACTTAGACACATAAATTCAAATGACAAAATGGAGGAAATCTAGCCTATGTGAAAGCAGGGACAGGTAACTCAAAAAGGAAGAAGAAAGAAGCTACTGCCAAAGTATTTTTTTGCAATTCCCCGTTGTTGCCATCAGGGGTCGCCTCTCGTGAGTCTCCTGGTTGCACTAAAGCTATGGCCTGTGTCTTTAAGGACAGACATCCTGGTCCATATATGGCTCCTGCACCATGTTGTGTGGCCTCAGTTTGTTTCATGTGTGAGACTGCGTTGTCAGCTGTGTGTTACAATGGCAGACGCTTTGGCTAAAGTTCCCGATGTAGAGATTGATCCAGAGGGAACCTTTAAGTACATATTGCTCAGAATTAAAGTTAAAGATGGCGATGCGTTTAAAGACATAGTCCGCGGCACAAAAAGTGCCGAGTATCACAGTAAGTTTGCTTGCACACTGCTGTGCACAAAGTGCGCAAAATAACCAGCACTTACAAGACTTGCCACAGCTTACAGATATCGCTTTTTTGACCTGCTGTAGGCTTATACCTGAATATAGGGCAAATCTGGCTTCAGAAATTAAATGTGAAACTTTACCCTAGCTTTCTTTCGTTGCCTAAAGGAAATAAATGGATGTTTTGTGTTATAAAAACACGGATGAAAGAAATGTATCACAGCCAATAACAAAACAGGTCTGTAGCCTATTATATGTTAAATTTTCATGAAGCATCTTATTTACAGATCATATCTTTGAGAAAGTGAGTCCAGCAATGGAGGCCTTGGGCTTGGAGTGTAAATGCCTAGGAGGAGGAAAGATAGAGCACAACAGTGCTCAGAAACAAATCAGGGTGTTTGGTGAATCCACTGTAAGTCTAATGGTAAATATAACATTGTACTCAAATGTTCTAAAATGGTGCTAATGCATCCTGTTTTTCCTCATGTTTAGGCTTTTGGCAAAGCAGACCATTCAGCGTCTGCAGAGAAGCTGAAGAGTGCCTTTAGTGGTTATGAGATCACCTGGTCTGATGACAAAAAATAAACACGAAGTTCTGAATGTCCACCTCTTGCTTTATAGAAACTGAATTTAAGTACATTTCAATTAAGAGATTTGATTTACTATTAATGTGAGAAATTCTCATAAAAATATTACAAAGTCTGAGAAAGTCTTGTATTCCCCTTCGAGAATATTTATTGATTTTAATATTAGATACACAATTTGCAAATTAAAACATTTAAAAATGGATGCACTTATTTTTCGGTTTGATTTGGCGGCAGTGTGCCAAGCGTAAAGTCCATACAGGAAGGTTGTGAGTTGGTTGTAATCACTTGCATATCCTGTTAGGAAAGTTGTATTGTTCACAATTAGATAGACTGATAAGGGTGTGTTTCACTTTTTGGGACAACATTCTTTTGTTTGTGATGCATGCAATCTGCTTTAATGAAGTTACATTTCACCTCATATTGAGCACATATTCTTGTAATTGTAAAAGGGAAGTGTAGTCTAAACATAAGTCAAATTTATGACTGACTAAGCTTCCCGTAAGAACACATTTATTTTTAAAAATGAACATGTAGCCAACATTTTGCATGTCAGAGATCCTTCTTTTTCCTCTGAACTTCAGTTTCAATGACCTCAAAAATGATCTTATGACCTCTACTATGAATAAACAAAGGGGGTCTTCCTTTCAAATACCACCTCAAAGTTTCCTTTCCGGTGATAACATTTTCTATTTGCAAGCTGAGAGGTCAGCTCACGAGGGAGAAGTTATAAAGAACTCATCTTGTCCTTCTTGTAAATTGCAACTGAGTTAGCTGGTGACGACTATTCCAGCATTTCAGAAAAACATTCCTCCAAGATACATTTTCACACCTGCTGCTATCGCTTCTCTTTTTGTAGGAAGTTATTTTCAAATGACACAACATATACTTTGATAGTCCAAATAAATGAAGTGAGATTTGTCTGGGAGATAACCATCTATGTAGAGTCCTTGTTTGAACACAATAAAACACACTGGTCTCTTCCTGGAGCAGCAGCAGCTCACACCTTGGACTACTGGGAAAGAAAGTAGCAGCACGGGTTTGGGAGTTTACCGCAGCACTTCAGATCTTATCAAGGAAACAATGACATCCCATGGAGCCATTAAGAAAGCACTGTCTGAAGTAAACATCCAAAAGAAGTCTGAAAAAAATAATGTCAGTACGGCCTTAAAAGAATGGGATCAGTCTATGAAATGGAATACACAAAACAATCAAGAAGTCAAAAACAATTCAGACATTTAAAATAAAGTGTGTTGGAGCTGTATAGTGGGGATGGTTAGATTGGTGCGGGTGCAGGATGAGAATGGGTGTGAAATACACATTTTCTTTTCATTTTGTTTGTTTGTTATTGAATTTATGAGTTATTGTTATTAATGGCTGTTTATTTCCTGCGGTGCATTGGTCAAGTTTTTGATAGATATTTGCTTTGTAAATTGTAAAAGGGGTGGGATTATATAGATTTACACTTTAACCCACTCCCTTTTGGACATTATTATTTATACTATTTCATGTCAATGTCTATTTTTGTTTGTTTATATGTTTGAAATAAACGCTGAGTACTTTGGAAAGTACCCAAAGTAAAAATGGACTTTGGCTATTGTAATATACGGGCAGACATAATAGGCTATTTTTGTAGTTGCGGGACATGTTACAAATAGTACAATCATTTACATATTTTAAAAGATTTGTTGTAATATACTATATCAACTTAGTGGTAAATCTTACAGAAGAGTTCTTTTTCTCAGGAGACAAAAGTCTAGCCATGTAGACCCTGTGCTAGCCAGTGTGAGACTGTGGTGAATAAATAATGGACTTTGTAAAGCGCTTTGAGTCCCTTAAAAAAGCGCTTCATGAATCCAAAACATTATTATTATTTAAGCTTTATTTAAGATACAGGGATGCGTTCCTTATAGTAAAGGAGTTCTTGTGGCGTTCTGTCCTGTGGCTCACTGATCTAAGACGTCTACTGATGGCTCTGTTGTTTTTTAAAGCCAAAAGCAGGTAATGGCCCATGTTGTTCACTATGTACAATATGTCTGTGACCTTGAAACATTTCCGCTGATGAGGTCACAGGCAGTGTCTGGTCATGATTGATTGTTATGATGATACTTATTATATGGTAGTAATATGGGTTAAACAGAGGTGGAAAGTAACGAATTACATTTACTCGCGTTACTGTAATTGAGTAGCTTTTTTGTGTACTTCTACTTTTTAAAGTAGTTTTTAAAATCTGTAATTTTACTTTTACATAAGTATAATTTGTTTGAAGTATTGTACTGTTACATTTTAAATCATATCTGTTACTGAAAAAAAAAAAAATCAAATGGGGAAAAAAAAAAAATCGCGCCCCGGAAACTACTCCACTGATTGATTGATGGGCGGGAGAACAAACGCGCTAAACTGACAGGTGTAATGTTGTAGGTGTAGTAAAATTAATCTTTGAAGTTTCTGTATTAACAGAAATATCAAATATGCATTTTGAAATTCTGGTCTATGTAAGACAACACCTTGACCAGATGGCAGAGGCAGCGGTGGAGCAAGTTGAGTAACATTCATCAGATGAAGATTTCTTCTCCTCAATGAAGTCCAGAAGGTCACAAGGTACAGGGGATTTATATTATCTCGTCTTTTTTTTAACTACACTACCCCCACCCCAGCTGTTTAATAAAAAGTAACGCAGTAACTTTTACTCTGAGTAAATTTTTAATGAGCTACTTTTTACTTTAACTTGAGTAGATTTTTAGACTGGTAACTTTACTTTTACTTAAGTAAAATTTCAGTGAAGTAACAGTACTTTTACTTGAGTACAAAATTGTATTACTTTTTCCACCTCTGGGGTTAAATCAAATATCGTAACTATTCAATTACATAATTGTATTATTATTATAATTGTATTATATGTAATATATGTTCATTATAGCCACATGATAAAAAATGGACGTATGAATAGTTAATTAACCCATTGTATTTGCACTCATCTACATTTTAAGTTAATGCTCTCAAATGTTGCAGAAATACTGACAATTCAATAAATGTGCAATTTTTGGTGAACATTGGCAAACAAAAATTAGCCTATACAGCATTGAGTGGGAAGACTGAAAAACAATTGCATATAGTTACAGAGAATGTATAATTAAATGAGATAAGTGCTAGTCTGTTGCTGCAGTGATTGTGGTTTCAGCCTGATGTGTGATATTATAGACTTGTTAGGGGAGAGCAGGTAGTGTTATAACACAGAGTCTGTTGTAAAGTTGCCTTTTTGACTACTTAATAAAGGGATTATAATATGACATTAATACATAACACCGTTGTTGTACCTGAAGGCAGCAGTGTTTCTAGTTTAATTTGATATTTTGCTCTTAACTTCGAGTTTTGTGAAAAGGGGCTAAAGATAACACCAAAAATTTATTTAGTGGATAACATTGAAACATAAACTTTTCTTGTGAAAACAGAAACTTTTTTTATTCAAGTGAATGCAATAAGCTTCCGTAGTTTTAGACGCACAGATGACACAACTATTACATGGTAGGCTACATGTCAACTACACACTCGCAAATAAACACGCTGATGTCATAAATTAATAAAAATACTGTTACTTTTTTACCACATTGGTTGATTTCACCCAATCAGGGGAAAGATTTGTCTCTCCGTCATATCCGACCAAAACAACGGCGCGCAGTCTGTATTTTTCCTTTTCCTGTGTTCACTGTAGTTGAAGTTTAACGCTAGACTTCTTTTTCGTATATGACTTATTATACGTCTATATTGTAAACGCCGAAGCTATGTGACTATGTTATTAGTTCAGTAGTATTCAAATAAACACAGAGCATTTATGGTAAGAACAACCTTTAAGTGCTATGCTAATTTTGTACTGCTAGCGCTAAGTGTGTTTAAGTTAAACCAACTTTTTCTCAAAAGCCGTGACTTGACTCTGAATAGCTAAATGTTGATCATTCACGTGTTGAACTTGTTTACGTGCTATTTTAATCTTTAAACTTAACGACATGTGAGTCACTCTGAACATGATGTCCCAATGACTTCACTCGGTAGCTTTTGATGTCTGCTGCCGGCTGCTGACATCATGTCCCAGACCAACACTTCTCTTTTGGATGAGGTGGTACAATGGAGTCAGGAAACCTGCCGCCAGGAGCTCAAGACTGTTCTTCCCAAACTCACCATATCCTTTTGTGTACTCGAATAACTCGAATAAGAGCGTCATACATGGAATTTCACAACTGCACAATTGGCTACACTATGTTACATGAGTATATATATATATATATATCTTTATTGTTAAGTATCATGGTGATCTTTATGATCAAAACATCTCCTGAAACATTTATGATTCTTTTACTGTCTGCACTCATTGCATCACAAGTCGGAGAGTTGGGTTGACCACATACGTAAGTTTTTTTTGTATATACATAAATTAAACAATAGGACAATGCCTGAAGTATTGGTCACATACCCACAGGTATTCTGAAGATAATTACAGACATGTTCCTGCCCCATATTAGTTTGTCAGAGCTGGAAAATGAGTGCTTCTCAAAAGTCCTGCCAAAGGTAAATTAGAAACCCACTTTTATATTCAACAATCAAATCCTGATATCTTTTGTAATGTCTGTTTTTTTCTGTGAAAATGCCTACAGGTAGTTACAATGTTTGACAGCATGATGAAAGAAATCTTAGACCAGGTTGGAGGCTTGTCCAGCCAAAACACAGAACTATGTGCTTTCCTGAGAAATATTCTGGAGGTACCCTAACATAATCCAACATTCACCCTTTTGTTCCATGAGCTAAAGCTAAAATATCACCATTTCTGTTCCAGTCCATGATGCAGATAATCGATTCCCTCTCTGCTTGTGTGCGTCATGTTGGCTCATTTGAGGAAGGTCCATATCTAGATGCTATCCGTTCCTTACCAACCTGTGTTCTGAAGATTCTTAGAGATACATTTCAGCATTGTAAGGTCAGTTTGTTCTGGTATCAAGTCAGACCTGTTCTTTCTCTACTTTTTATAAGTTTAGACAAAAACACAGCTACAAAGTTAATCACGTGCTTGTCTCTGTTTTATTTTAGGACAGTGAGGTGGTTTACAGTGGACGTCTGTCCCTGGTGGCCGATCTACTGCAGGCCCTTTTCAAAGGGGCCTACTCTCTCCAGAAGAGTTTATTGGAGCTGCTTGACAGGGTCTCAGTGGACAACAGTGCCTCAGAGGAAGAGATTGCAGACATTGTAACTGGTGTGTGTTTTTTGTTGTTTGGAACATTCTCTGTGACCTATGTCCAAGTCTAATTTTAAAAAAGCGAGGAAGTGATTTATGAATATAATCTCCTGTATCTGTGTTTTGTCTTGTTCCAACACATTGCAGTTAGTACAAGGGAGCACAAAGTAAAAAAAACATGTGTGTATTAAAACTTGAGCCTCGCTCATTAGGAAATGAGACAGATTGTTTTTAAATCATTCACAGTTGTTCACAGTCTGCTGGATATCTGCTCGATCATATCCAACTTGGACATAGCACTTCATGCAAACACATGGAAATTCCTTATCAAGTTAGTAATTGCACTATTCTGTTTTAGACACTAGAAACCCTTTATTACAGTTATTTTGAATCTGTCAATATTGTGTTCAGACACAGTTTGAAGTACCATTCATTGGTGGAGGAACACCTGCATCATGAGGACATTAGCAATGCCCTGTGTGATAACCTGTTGACTTCTTTTAAAAATTGTCTGGAGATTGCTGAACAGATTCAGATTGCTGGTTTGCAGGTAGGAAATTATTCCTGTGGTTTAAATTATTAAATAAATGTAGTATTTTTTTATACTAAACTGTAAGATTGAGCAGCTAGTATAATCTGTTGTAAACAGCAGGACAATGTTCAGTTTCACTGACCTGAGGTGGTAGGCCATGTCTCTGTGCCATTTTTAGAGTAATTTATTTTGCTTATGACCTTTGTCTTTGGATATTCACACTTAGCTTTAGGTCAAAGGTCTATTGCCATTGTATTCATTGTCATTTGTCGTTTTTGAAGGAGACAGCACAAAGCCCTGAACACAAGTTGTTTCAGAAATCTGCAAAGATGTGCAGATTCTTTGGAAACACGTTGGTTCATTACATAAAGGTATTAAAACGAAGATTACTACTCTAAAAGGTTTTTTTTTTTCAACTTAAATCATTTAATGTCAAAATTTAATTCCTTTGTTTTCTAGGAATTTAGTATTTTTATGACAAAGTATTGTAGCTGCTTCTATCAACTCTACCTCCAAATTATAAGGTACAAATGAATAATAGGCCACTGTTTGTGGTCAAAAAAACAAAGAAGATACAAGACTACAATGTATTAATTATGTATTTCAGTAAATTTCCACCAAGCTTGAGTTCCCCACTGCTTCCTCCTGCTTTGTCTGAGGATCTGAATGTTGCTGCACGGATACCACTTGACGCTCTGTTATTCCAGCTGCTGCCATTACGACCTTTTGCTGAAGTTGTCCTCCGGCCAGATCCCCGTAAGTTCTTAAAAAATTATTAATAGAATATGCAGGAATGGGGCAGCAGTGGCTCAGTGGTAGAGCGGTCGTCCTTCAACTGGAAGGTAGGCGGTTCGATTCCCGCTCTCCCCACAGTTCATACTGTTGTTGTGTCCTTGGGCAAGACACTTAACCCACCTTGCCTACAGTGGTGTTCCAGCTGTAACACTGGTGAATGGAACTTTGAATGAAAGCGTCAACTGTAAATGTAACACTGGTGAATGTAAGTCGCTTTGGATAAAAGCGTCTGCTAAATGTAAATGAATGAATGAATATGCATTTTTAATGCATTTTTAATGTCAAAACTTTATTCTTAAGCATTTTATCTTACACTTGTGCCTACTAATCTTATGGAAACCCAATTCTGCCACCTAAAAAAATAAAATTAAAATAAAAGCCCCACAGGGAGTCAATTTAGACAAATGTAATTTTAGAAGATACAGTAAGAACAGTACAAACTGTCTTTTGCAGGGCTAATTCCTGAGCATGAGCTTGCTCAATGCCTTCTGTTGGTAAATGTCATGAGTCAACTAGCCGCCCAAGCAGAGGATGTGCAGCAGCTGTGGTACACTGGAAGCCAGTACTCAGAAGAGACACCGAGGTAATTGTGTTGGTTGCGTCATATTGAGCCCCAACCATGGCTGAGGTATTCCTTACTCTAAGGAATGAGTGTATTGTAGTATACAGTCTGTAAAGCACTTTGGGGAACCTGTTGTAATATTGGGATACATAAATAGAATAGAATTGAAAAGTTAAGCAAAACCCACTTTCAGCTTTTAAACCTGATCTTTCTAGGCTTCCTCTCTACCAAGCTGTGCTAATGAGTTTCCGGCGTTGCTATACTGAGCGAAGGATGCCAGTGCTGTTGCCAGGGGTGATGATGAATGGTCAGGCCCAGGTTCTGGTCTCACTGCACCAACATGTTTGTGTTCAGCTTTGTGCCAGTGTGGCAGCTCTTCCACCAGCTTACTACCCAGTGCTGGTAAGTTCATGATTCACAATCCAAGGCAAGGCAAGTTTATTTGTAAAGCACAATTCACATACAGCAATTCAAAGTGCTTTACAGAAGAAGAGAGACAGGTTTAAAATACAAATACAACAATTAACAATAAAATAAATTAAAATAAAGTAATTAAAGCAAAACTAAAAGAGAAGAAAAATACTTTCCACAGCTGCTAATGAATTGTATTTACATAATTTTCCAAATTAATTTTTTATATATTTTTTTTAATCATAACTACTGTGCTACTACGACAACTTCTAATGTCGTTTAGTACCAATTGCATTCAGCCATTGGAGAATATATTAAACAGTTGTGAAGTGAAACTAGACGTTTGTTTAGAATAGCTTTTCACTTGGGAACCATTATAAATGCTCTGCAGGATTTCCAGCCATTCAGAGAAAGTTATTCTTTCTTTTTATCTGTACGCGTTTGGTTTATTTTAAATACTGTTTAATCTGGCACGGTGATTTTCCTTTTGCTAACCAACCCCATTTCATGAATTTCCCTTCTTTTTTGTTATCGTTTCAGGAGCAATGTTTGGTCAGTGCTGTTTTACAGGCAGATACTCAAACAGCCTTATTGGCAATTGATACTTGGTGTTTCACAGCACGGTATGCTTAACTCATTTGTCTTGCAATGGATTTAACTCAGATTATCATGGTAGTCAGAATTACACAGAATAAAATACTGATTTGAATGGAAATATTTAATTTCAAACATGAAATTCAATACATTACTGCTTATTTATTCAGTCTATTATTACAGGTATGAAACTGCAGAACTTTGTCTACATCATTCTTTCATCATTGCTCAGTTGGTAGGTATTGCTCAGTTTGTAGACGTTTTGTCTCCAATTCCAAGAGACTTCTTATCAACTTGTGATGCAATTTAATCAATTCTGAGAGGATTCTCAGAAATTAGAGACGAAACGTCTTCACCTTGAAAAAGTCTAGATGCTTTTGCTTGAACCTTTTCTTCATCTAAACCCTTAAAAATCCTTAATCTCTGTCCTAGGGTTGTCAACACCCCAACAGAGGTGACAATTGGTGTGACCTCAAAGACACTTTATTATGTTTTGTTCTTTTTCGCTTCACTCTGCAAATCCTCTCCTTTTCTTCCAGGTGAAAACTTGCACCACAGAGTCCTTTCAGTCTTCCCACCTGGGCCTGCTGCTCAGGCGTATGGTTTTCCTCATGACTCCAAATCACCAGGTTACAAAAAAACTTCACAGCAACTCAAGAAACTGATGCATAAGTTCTAATTATAAGACAAAATTCATACCTATCTTAAAAATGGTTGGTTTTCAGATAGAGTTTGTGGACCAATTCCCACCATCTGAGGTAGAAAACCTTCCTGTGTGGAATAATGTTCTACTCAGAGCTTTTTCTCACGAAGCTCGTCGTAGAGTCGAGTCTGGCATTGTTGGTCTTACTCAGAAAGCTTGGACTGACTGGCAGAATGGAGGATACAAACTCGGACAAGTTGACAAAGTGGTAAGGATAACAAGATACAATTCAATTTAGTTTATTTATATTGTACCATATTACAACAATGTTACAATTAGAGCAGGTCTCCACCATCAGCTAGCACCAGGTGACAGTGGCAAGCAAAAGATGTCTTTTAACTGGCAGGAACCTTGAACATACTCTGGCAGTTGGTGGTTGGCAGTTTAAAACTATAGCATAACTAGTGGCTAGCTTATGCCAGCCATAACTATAATCTTCTTCTTTTCCTTTTGGCTGTTCCCTTAAGGGGTCACCACAGCGAATCATCTGCCTCCATCTAGCCCTGCATCCTCTTCTCTTACACCAACTACCTTCATGTCATCCTTTACTACATCCATAAATCTTGGTCTCCTGCCTGGCAGCTCTAACCTTGGCATCCTTTGACCAATATATTCACTCTCCCTCCTCTGAACATGTCCAAACATCTCAACCTGACCTCGACAACTTTGTCTCCAAAACATCTCACATGAGCTGTCCCTCTGATGGACTCATTCCTAATCTTATCCATCCTTGTCACTCCCAAAGAGATCCTCAGCATCTTTACCTCTGCTCCCTCTAGCTCTTCCTCCTGGCTTTTCCTCAGTGCCACTGTTTCCAACCCAACATCTCTGCTCTCACTACTGTGCTGTACAGCTTTCCTTTCATTCTTGCTGGTTCTCTTTGTCACACAACACACCTGACACTATTCGCCACCCATTCCAACCTGCCTGCACACGCTTCTTTACCTCTTTTCCACACTCCCCATTGCTCTGGACTGTTGACCCTATCTACTTAAAATCCTGCACCTTCTTTACCTCTTCCCCCTGTAACCTCAATGTTCCACTTGGATTACTTACTTTGAACAACTCTAGGGACCACCAGTAACCCTGCATCTTTATAGTGTAAAGTTCTAGTTGCATGATATGGCATGCAACTAGAACTTAATAAGAAATGCTGGGGACTGGCCATTTAGAGTTTTGTATGGGAGGAGAAGAAATTCATACAAGCCAAACAGCTTTATTGACATGGTATCTCACCAAGACATTTTTTTGGGCAGCATCTTGTGTCTGTAATCTGAGTGTATTGTGAATGTTACCTGTTACAAATAATGCCAAGAAGGGGAGAGGCCTTTTTTTTCTTACAACTAAACATGCAAAGATAAGATAAATTTCCTCTGGACGTGCAGTTTACTTCAGTACAGAAAGCTCTGCCAAATTAATTCAGCCAAGGAATAAAGGAAACAGGATTGTAGTAGTAGACGTTCCAAGTTGCAGTCAATACAGCTATCTTTCCTCAGAATCTGGTGCTGTTGCCCTCCTAATGGTGGTTCGGGTGCAAATGTCTTCTGAAGAGCAATGGGGAGAGCCTGCAGGAAAGATAATTACACAGATCTGGTTACGAATTAGTCCGGACCAGGTGAGATATACCCATAACCCATAACCCCAAAAGTATGTAGATGTATTAGTAAACTTATCACATATCCTTTAACTCCAGGTAAAGACTCACGCTGTGCTACAGTGTACTCTGGAGCACCTTCTGTCAATATCTGCAGTTTTAGTGAGAAACATTGAGACTCAAGTCATCTGTCAGGTATTTCCTTACACTTCATTTTTATCATGTGTCTGTTACGTGTCACTGACTTCTGTATGTTTATCAGGCCCTGTTATGTGTGGAGGCTGTGGTGTCGCTGAAGTGTGTGGATGAGCTGCTGCTGGCAGCTCTGGAGTTCCTGTCTTCTCTGGGAAAGATATTTGTTGCACCTAACAGTCAGGTCCTTAGACTTTTTAATTGGTTTGACTCTTTTGGTAACTTTTAGTTATTAAAGTTACAAAACTGTTACTTTTGACTTAATCTAATTTCTTTGTCCCAGAGTCAAATTCTGCCAAGGTTGAGTAGCCTTTTTAGAACACTTCTCACCAGCACGTCCTGGCTGCTGCACCAGCATGCCTTTGGAAGCATTTTCTCAGTTTGCAGAGGTACAACTAATATTTACTTAAGACTCATACTACTAACAAACAAAACACAACTGAATAATACAAGGACATACCAGTGATGGTCATAAACTCATACATCCCTTTTCTTAAGAGTACAAATCATGAAGAGGTCATTTCTCAGAGTTTGTCTTTAGAAGAAACCAAAACAATGGTGGTCAACTATCTGAGCAAGGTAAGAATCCATTCTGTAGTTCTTCCTATAAATAAGAGATTAAAATAAAATGGTTTTTTTAGACCGTAAAAGAGCAAGAGGATGCAGCATCAAGAATTGAAAGACTCAAGAGGGAAGCATTGGTTATGGAGCAGTTTAATGAGAAGTTTGAGAGCAACAAAGAACATGGTTCAGACAAACTGCCTGATGACACTGTAGCTGAGGCAAGCAGCTCATATCTTACTGAACCTTTTAAAATAAAAAATGGCCTATGTATATAGACTAAACACAGTGATCTAATTTGCTATTAATGTTGGGATGCAACATATCCTGTCTCCAATATATTTGGTAACAATACCTGTGTAACTACCTTCCCCCCAGCCATGTCTAAAGAGGCCTCGGCAGGAGAGCAGTGCAGAGGAAGAGTACAGCCGCTACCTTCAGACGGCTGAGAGCGCTTTGAAAGCCCTACAGCGTCTCCTGGAGGGCAAAGTTGACACTAATACCCCCCTGCCTCAGTGGCTGGAGTCCAGACTACAAGATCTACACAAGATTTTATCTGACATGAGTCAAGCCAAACACACAGCATAACAGTTGTTCCCATATCATTCAATGTAAAAATAGATATTTTTAAGTTGCCATTTATTAAACATGTTGAATATATAAATATTTTCTTTATCTTTATTAACAGTTTCAATGGATAGACACACAATCATTAATTTTTATTCCTAAAAATATGAGAAATCAATTGGCAGACTGATAGACAGATAGACTAAAGCAGAGCAGACATTAAAAGTAAAATATTTACCTCACCAGAAACCAAAAGCTAAAAATAAATTAAAGAATTACTGTTTAATTGAACATTAATTGAAAGTGCAACCCAGTAAATTAAATTCTGATGCCAGTTATATATAACTATGGCAAAAACAAAAATAATCTTCAAGTGACAATTGACCAGCCTGATTGGACTTATTTGAGCAGTAGGTCCACCCAGGAAAGCCTAAAATCTTTTATTCAAGATGCCTTGGATGAATTCTTATGTCTGGAAGGCAAAAACTCAACGTTCTTGACCATCCCTTCATTCCACAGTTTTAATGGTACATCCAGAAGCTGTTGAGTTTTAACTTGCTACTTCAGATGATTACATGTCACCAAGTGTTTTCATCCTCCCAGTTCAAGTCATCTCCATCACCCCAACCATCAGTTTCATTCTGGGGTTTAAAAAAGATAATTAGACTTGTGCAGATGGTGAGATTACATAGCCAAAGACACCAATGTTCTAACATTTTATTACATAATTTGGTTTTGTAGGAAGGTGCCCAACACTCAACACAGTACCAGGGTACTTTTTCAATTGTAAATGTTTATGTTGATTTAGCAACAGTCTACTATGCGTTTGAGAGTGGCCACATAAATGACAAGATCACAGGTACTCACCTCATTGAGATTGGCAGCAGCAAACTTGGCAGTTAGTGTTAAAGTATTTAACAATAAATCTTTGTCCAGCGGCTTCCTGTTTTCACATGAAGCTGTAGAGAGTCCAGAATTCACACTGCTCTCTTCCACTGGGAGCAAAGCTGGAGATGATAGTTTGATGTCCGGCACCATATCTGCAAATAAATCCAGCTCTGGGTCGTGCACTACCTTTTTTTTCACCTTGATGGTGAATTCTTCCCCTAACCCTCCTATTTCTCCACCTTTTATTCTTGGCTTAGTGGATTGCTGAAGTGTGGAACTCAATTTAAGAGGTTTAGAGGATGTCTTAAGGGCATGTTGTACAGGTGTTGTAACCCCCCCTTTCGGTCGATCTAGAATAACAGGATCTGATACAGGGACAGTTGGAGAGAAATCAAAGGTAGGTGCAGTGTCCTCAAAGTCACCCCACGGCTCCTCCTCTGTTTTCTGTTGTGAAAGGGCTAGTCTGCTGTTGACCGGAGCTACTACAGCTGAAGATTCAATGTGGATCTGGACTGGTTGTCCCTCTCTGGTCTCACATTCCTCTGGGTCACTCCAGTCAGGCCAGTCTTGAACTGCTCTTCCTGATCTGGCAGGATGCTCTGGGCTATATGACAGTGGCTCCTTCTCAGTATTGTGATGAAATCCATTAAGAGGAAGAGACATCGGTCTACTGACATCTAAAACACATTAACAGACAAACGTTATTGTATCTTATCTGTATAAAATATAATTGGAAATCCTATTTGTCAAAGGTTTGTACCTGATTTTGATCCCAGGTGGTAACTTTTTGAAGACTCATCTCCTGAAGGTTTTTGGAATAAATGTAAGACTTTGGAAGGCTGCGCAATCTGAGGGTGGCAGCTTTCAACTATGTGAACAGGAGAATCTACAAATAGAGATAAATTAACGTCTTGAGCAATTGCCATTCAATCAAATACAGAACTTAAAGAGGGACATGATTTAACAGAACTTCTTTTTTAAAATGCTCATGAATATTGGTAAAAAAGGTGAATGTCTCTTACTTTCTGGGGTGACTTCAGTAGACTTGGTAAAGTTGGGTGTGGTGCGTTTAAAGACCCTGGATCTCTCTCCACCAACAACAACTTGAGCTCCGAGCAAGGGCACCAACACCGCTAGACTCTGTAGTGTCATAGCAACCAGATAGTCATTGGTGTCTCTCATTCCCAGCAAGACCTGCATATAACACAAGCAGCGATCCACATGCTTCAACTCTGGAAGTTCATTCTTATGTATACATAAATATTCCATAGCATACCACAAAAATACAAAGCTTTGTCCTATTTTGTCTGATTTTGTTTTAGCTTTAGTATACTAAATAAAAGGTTACAAATTGTGATTGGGTTACAAATGAAAGTTGTTGGATGCAGCACCTGAGGTAATATATGGTTTTTGAGTTCGTCCTGGGAAAAGAACTCAGCGTAGATGTGGATATGAGACAACAACACAATTCTGATGTGTTCCTCCTTGACCTTGAAGAGTTTCAGAAGCTTAGGAATCACGTGTTTGTGGTAAAGGGCCAGGGACAGCAGGCATTCCTCAGAGCTAACGCCACCACTGGAGTCTGTTAACACAAGAAAAGCATGAGCCACAAACACTAATCATATATATATGCGAAATATACCATCATTTATCAGGACGGTAATATATGTTGCTCAGCTACCCTTCTTTGGCCTTAAAAGATGGGGTAGGAAACTTCTCACAGCAATGGGTTCTGCAAAAACGAGAGAGTTAAGCAGTTCGGGGACAAGGCGAGCAGCTATAAGCTCTTCAGGAAGGCTCTGGATCCGGTCTGGTAAAAACCTGCAAATGCAAACGCATTCAAAAACAAAACGAAGAAAGTTAACAAGACTCCTTACATTATATTTAATTTTCAGGTCAATACTGTGTACCATTGAAACAAAAGTAACTTCATATGTCTTACTTAAAGAATTCATTCTTTTCTTCTTCTGTTTTTATAGTTAAGCTCTTCAAAAAGTTAATCACTTCCAGAAAGTCATTCCTATTGAGAGAAAAAATTATTGAAAGGCCAACTTAATCATGCTGTACTGATGTCAGTAAATATAATGAATATATGTTCACACAAACCTGAAAAAGTCATGGGTCAGCAGAGAGGTGAGTGGAGGTCTACATAACGGGTCGGAATTTAGAGGACCAGTTTGCAAAGTCTTCTTCAGACTGTCAGCCAGTTCCTGTGTCACTGATTTGGAGAGAAGACAGAGTTTAAAATGTTTTAGAGTATATGCTAAAACAATAAGGAAGACAGTTTTTCATGCTTACCATAATCATTCAGCAAAGGGATAAGGGCCTCAACCATCATCCCAAAAGAGTAACAGTCTCTAGAATAAGCATGTTTTTCTGGAAGCATTGCAAAACCTTCAACCTGTTAACATGGGATTTAGAGGGACCTTGTGAACAACAAAAGCTGTGAACAAACATAAATATAAACAATATAAACCTTCAACATGCTGACCTGTTCTTCTGGTGGAACACAACTGTCTTCTCTTACATTTTTGATGCTTGTAAGAAACTGATGAATTAAATAAAAAAGTTAAGTTATGGTACCAAAATAAAGAACACAATGGAACACAAACAGCAACAAACATTTTACATTTACATTTATTCATTTAGCAGACGCTTTTATCCAAAGCGACTTACATTACATACACTGGTAGTGTTACATTCACTGGAGGCAAGGTGGGTTAAGTGTCTTGCCCAAGGACACAATGACAGTATGAACTGTGGGGAGAGCGGGAATCGAACCGCCTACCTTCCGGTTGAAAGACGACCGCTCTACCCACTGAGCTACTGCCGCAACAAATTCTTATCATTTGATTTTCTTACCTCAGGAGTTGCTTCAGAAAATGTGCAGACTGTTTCCATTCCACCCAGCTTCCACTGACCAGCTTTACTGACAAATACAGATGACAAGCACACATTGTTGTGACTCAATTTGCCCTGTTGTTGAAAAAGAGGGTAAAATCTTAGTAAAATAAGTATATAAGAGTCAGCTGTACTTCCATATTATGTTACTTACTCTTTCATGTAAAAAGACCAGTGCCTGTAGAATATCGTAAATTCCTGCACAGATTTCTTCTGGGGAGAGGCTGTCCAGCAGCAACTCTAATGGCTGTACTCGCTCAGTGACCAGGTGGATACCATCGTCCTGCACCGAGCAGGACAGAAACCGCAGCAGACATGGGTGCCTCAAAGTTTTCAGGTGCTGCAAAAAATTAAACTGTTTATTGTTACGTTTATACAAACTATAACTACACAACAAACCAACACATGTTATAGTTTAACAATGTTTAACGATTACAAGAAGTTTCTGTCTAAGAGCATAACGTTCATTACAAATGATTCAAGCAGCCTTTTCTGTCTATTTAGTTAGTGCTTATCTACTGCACTAGAATATGTTTATAGACTAGAGTCTGTATGCGTTATACATGTCTTACGTATTATGTAAATTGAGTTAGAACATACCTTAGCAGATTTGTTGACTTTTTCTTCATTATCTCGCTTGTGAACAAACACAGAAGCAGGTTTTCTGTCTTGGAGTATGGCGGAGTACATGGTTAGACCGGAGGCAAGAGTCAGAAGCGGCTCCTCTAGAGAATAGTTCCGTACCGCACTGCTCTCGGCACCCATGGCCGTGTTTCTTCACTCACACCTGCACGTAAACACACATTACACATTCAATGTGGCACTGTGACGTTGTCCTTCGTTGAACATCTAAATAAATGCCACATAATAATTTAATTAGTATTGTCTAATACCTCTTTTGCTGTAAAGACTACCGCGGAATAAGTTAGCCTGTGTTCCTGGTTGCTGGCTAACCCCAAAGCTACGTTTACGTTAGCCAGCTGTCATTGCTAAGCTTGCATATTGTCCTTTTTAATCCAGAAAAACATGTTAGCTGTGGGGTTGCATCAAAACTCCCCCAAAAGATTTGACAACGTGGCGTACGTTACTGGCAGAAATGCAATTTAAATGGTCAAATAATCAACCGCTAACGTGACGTGACGCTGTGCTGTAAACACAAATATTTCCGGTTAGGACCAAACCAAGAGGAGGGGTTTGTGACACTTTATAAATCTCAAATTATTTTTACTGATAATATTTTAATTTTTTTTGATGATTTAAAATATATTTATATTTTTAATACTAAAAATGTATACATATTTGTATAGCTACATTCATTTTATTATATTTCCTGTGCCAGTTTGGAATGGTTCAAGCTGGACTGGTGAGAGACTACGCAAGTAACGCAAGTTGTGACTGTCCTATGCATAGACATATAAATATGTAAGGCAGTGACTTTGTTACGCCACTAGGTGGCACATGGGCATCACTCATTTCTTGGAAATTATGTTGCTGAGGTTTTCTTTTTGGTATGTCCAATCCTGGCCACCGTAGCAATGTTGGTGTTTAATCGCGAGGGCAGCCATTTTTGTTTTTATGTCTTGTCCTTACTCCAAGATTCTATGAACATCCAAACTGCATAAAGTCTGCAAGCAAGAAAATAAAGTGCCTGTCGTGCATTCCACAATCCAAACCTTCACTGTGTCCAGCTCCTTTTTCTCGGCATCACATCTCGCTACCCACCATTAATAAAACACAACGCAGAGTGACCAGAAAGCTTGGTGTGTAAAGAAGAGAGGGCCAACACAGGGAAAGACTAGAACAATCGGCTAGTCTGGGTTACAAATACCTATATATGTCTATGGTCCTATGGTCCTATGCAGCAGCGCCGAGATCCCAAACTGGCAGATGGCTTGCCAGTTCACCAGCCACAACCACCAGAGGGCGCATTTTTGATGGTTTATGATGACTGTCGGCCATGGCATTGGTTCTAGCCTCAGGAAAACAGGACTTTGGCCACGTATCCTAATGCATATGCGTCTTTACTCAACAGGTCAGAGAAAAATAGGTTATTTATTTTATTAAAAATGCACACACATAATTGAAATAGAAAAAAAGCGTTTTGACAACTGTAAGACATGTTTGTGAATATATGATCGAAGCCGTAAATCGTTAATTATTTGCTCATTTATACAACTATGTGTTTGGTACATTACTGTTAGCCTAGCCACATAGTCAGACTAGTAAATCGAGCACCGAGTGATTTTTTGAGTTAGAATGCAAATGACCACCAATTATTTGTCATTCATGTTAATATAGTAATTTGTACGTTTTTAAACAATGTACTATTAACGTTTTAGGAAAAATAAAGAAGTGAAAAACATGATTCTATTGTGGTCTCTTTTTAATGCCACCTCATTTTGGATGCCGTTTTAATCAAAGGTCAGGTCACTTTCGAAAAGACAATATTTAAATACAATGGCTTCTTATAGTTTATTCTTATAAGTATGCAGTTTTATAATATAAATCTTTCAATGGCATAGTATTTGCACACATTGTGCTCTACTTGGTTCAAACACTACTCTATATTCACCAAAAGAGGGCGACAAAGACTTTATTTACAACTCCATGTATCAATGCTGTTCTGGGCTGTAGTCCTGCAGACAGATCCCTTGACGAATTGGTCGTTTTGACAAGGCCAGTGCCTTAGGTTTAGATTTAAATATCTTACACTATTAAAAATAATAATAATAAATAATAATAATAATAAATAATAAACACCATAACATATTTCCAACAATTTGCAGCTAAACAAAAAAAAGTGTTTTGAAATCTGGTTGGCTATTGACATTGGTAGTCTGCACTGGATAATTTACTGGTACAGGCTTTAGACTGGACGGATGGCCTGTTTTCGTAACGGCTAAAACCTTGGCCTAAGCAGCATAATATAGCTTAAATAATAAAATGTATTTATAATTTAATTCAGTTTAGAGAAATTACAAAAATCATTCAGTTAATTTTTAATGCTATTAAATTGGGGTTTACTTTGAAAAATATACAGTTGTACAATTATAAAATAAATGTTCTTGAGACTTAATTTAATTTTGACATAAAGTTATCTTTCACATTTAACCTCATCCCCAAAATCTCTTTACATGGGTAAATATCATTGATTGTTTTGAAACAAACTTTTTTTGCCTCCCGGCTGACCATGTACTCCACCATGCTCCAAGACAGAAAACCTGCTTCTGTGTTTGTTTACAATTAGAGATAATGAAGACAAAGTCAACAAATCTGCTAAGGTATGTTCTAAAAAGACTGTTTTAGGAAACAAGGGGAAGTATCTGGATCTAATTTTAATATTGTCCTTTTTTGACAAGTTTGGAAATAGCACATTTCTTTGGACAAGCAGGGGGAAATGTTCTTTTGTCAAAGATGATCTTAAAATCACATTATTACATTTAATATCTATAAAGCTATTATTCTGGTTAGCTAGGTATTGCTGATGAGTATTGTTGAGTTGCTCAGTTGATTACTATAGTTGCTTACAGACGGACTATGACTCTCAGATGCTGACTTTGATGCTGCTTTGAGAAACACAAGCAGTTACTGTATATCTGTCATAATACTGTGAATAATTATTAACAATGACAATGACTAATATATTGTTATTTGTAGAAGCTAATGTTAATATTGTTGCAACTTGGGTTTGGAACTGCAGAAAATGGATAAGAGTTACAGAAGGATCAAGTGCTGTGCAAATCAGAAACATTAATGACCTCATAAATACAAAAAAGCAGATTAGTGAGAAAATTATCTGTCATCGGCAGTTAGTGCAAATAACAATGTACATCACAAACACTGACTGGAAAATAAAATAAACATGGAATTAGAGGATAAAAAATATGACATAGATTCAAAAATACATGAACACATGTTAATGTAAAAATTGACTGTGAATATTACAATTTGGAAGCATTTAATAATCAAACATTTGAAGATGACACTTTATCAATCATCCACATAAACTGTAGAAGTCTCTTTTGTAAGTTTATTTGTGTCTTTTCCCATTAACTAAACCAACTAGAATTACATCCTGAAGTGTGATTACACTAGACAACATCTTTACAAAAATAAATAAGGAAGTTGCAATGACTGGAATTTTAATGATGGATATTAGCAAACATTTACCGATATGTACTGTAGATACAACCACAAGCGAAAGCACAATACTGCTGTAAAGTTAGGAACTTAAAAGAAACAGAAACTTAAAAAAAGAAACATAATTTTTGAAACTACAGGCCAAGCTTGTTGCTTCCACAGTTTTCCAAAAAATTGGAGGTGTTTTTAACAAGGTTAGATAAATTCACTGAAAAACAAAACAAAACAATTACACAAAAGAAAAAACTGCCAAAGCTATAGCCACATTACATAAGGCAAAACAATTTCAAAATAAATCTGCATTGCAAGTAATCTGTGCAATTCCATTATTGTGCCATATTTAATGTACTGTGTAGAAATGTATGGGTCGGCATGCAAAGTTACTCAGTTACAGCCTATATTTATCTTACACAAAAGGGCCATAAAAGTTATAAATAGTTGTCGGTAAAGGTCCATCAAACCCATTATTTGTGCAGTTTAAGTTTAAGTTCTAAAGTTGGTTTCAGTACGATTAAGACAAGACAAGAGGGCGCGTGTCCACAAAGGATTTTAAATATTAACAGGAGAACTTTGAAATCAGCTCGAACATGAATAGGAAGCCAGTGTAATTAAAATGATGTATAAAGGAAACAACCAAACATTACCATTAAACATCCAACAAAAGAAATAGTCAATACAAACTTAAAGAGGAACTGATATCTTTAACAAACCAAAATTTAGGACAAAAATAAGGGAACGGAGTACAGCAGAGGGATCAGCCTGTGGAACAAAATAGACAGAAAAATAAAGGAGTCAAAAGCAATTAAGATATTTTAAAAATGTATAAAAGTAAGAATGTTGGAGATGTTTGGAGGGGAGGGTTAGGTTGGTGTGGAAGTAGGTTGATGTGTGGGTGTGACCTTTTTCTTTTCTTTGCTAGTTCTTTTTTGTTGTTGTTTGTCATTATTGAATTTATAAATTATTGATAGTAATGGTTCATTGTTTTCCTGTAGAGACATTGGTGAAGGTTTTTTTAAGGGGGGTGGGATTATATAAGTTCAAACTTTAACCCACTCCCTTTCTGACATTATTATTTTTATTATTTCATATAAATGTCTTTTTAAATAATTTTAAGGTTTTCTATTTTATTTGAGTTAAATAATTCTAATTTCTTCCACATACAGTAGCCTATAGGCTATCTCTTAGGCTGCTCACAGTTATCTCACTTAAACCATGCGTGTGTTTGCTGCCGAACACACAACAGGAAGCAGTGACACATTATATCAAATGCGCTTGAGTCTGAATTTAGAAAAAAACAACCGCTG
Organism: Perccottus glenii; assembly: GCA_024416835.2. Lineage (NCBI taxonomy): Eukaryota > Metazoa > Chordata > Actinopteri > Gobiiformes > Odontobutidae > Perccottus > Perccottus glenii. Next base: position 15,707,448 of record CM044559.2, read on the forward strand.
TTAGAGGAAGTGAAAGGTCTTGCATATTTAAGTTTAGGCTTGTTACTTTGTTTATTCATAGAAAGAGCACACGCTGTTATGGACGAGCTTGGTAAGAAAAACATTTTTGTTTTGTTGTTTTGTTTTACACTCTTCATATACTGTATATAGACTACTCTTAGGTTATCGATGTACAGCACTAATGAAATTTGAAAAATGTACTATTGTAGAAAAGGTTTATTATGTTTTATGCCTTATCATTTATCTATCAATGTATTTGTTTGGATTTATACAAAAATGTGGTTTTCAAATTTCCATAGACATTAACTGTCATGTTTTTTAATACACTCCAATTTCTCTAAAACACTTTGCACAATTGTGAAGAGAATGTGAAATTCAGATGTTAGTAACTCTTGCAACATAGAGTTTCACTTCTGTAACATGTCACTTCCTGTTGAAACATTATTCTGTGTGCACAAAATAAAAACCTGTTTATGTATAGTACTATGTATACCTCATAAAAAATCTGTCTACTTTTTGCTGACACAGATTTGTTGCTGGAGGAACTGGCCCTCAATCCTTCTGGTTCAGAAAATAACAAAGCAAGGGACTTGCCTCATGATAAGGTGAAGACAAAGTTTAACTTTTTAAATTAGTGCTTTGATGTCTGTCTGAACTGTATGCAAGTTTATATATGCATGGCTTTATTGTTTATCTCTTTATCATCAGGTGTCAGGAGCAAATTTCAGTGATTTCAGAGGTTCAAATGTCTACAGGTGAACCGTTTTTTTAATTTTTATCTGAAGTCTGTTTTGCAATAGTCTAATAAATACCCTGAACTTTACTAGTCATTGCTTTTCTTGTTATTAATCCTTTAACGCAGATGTGGCGACAAAACATCTCAAAATCTATACAAAAGGTTTGTTTTTTAAATTTTGGAAATCCCCCTCTGTTTTCAGCTCACCTCCAGCTCCTGTGGCTGCAACACAAAGGGACATCTCTCCAACTAAAGAACTGGAGTCCGTCTTGGATGATCTCTTGAATATGGCACATCAGGTCAGTATTGTATGCATTTGTACTTTACCTTAAGTACAGAAATGCTGTTTCTTGTTCTATTAGCATTAATCATAAAACAATAAAATAAAATACCAACAGATGGCAGCATTGCACCACTTGTCACTTCAATATCTGTGGAATAATATATTGAAGGATTTTTAAGAAACTCCCATTATTTTGTTTGTTTTGTATATTCATTTAGGATGAGGAGAAAGAAAGTCCACCTCCACTTATACCAAAACAGTCTGTGAAAAGGAAAACAGAAAGCAACGTCAAGAAAACAGTAACAGCGAAGCAAAACCATCAACTCCTAGCAAAAAGACAGACACGATAGATGACCTACTGGGAGGCCTGAGATCTGACTTGGAGAAAATCGGTGTACACACTGCATCTAAAGGCCACTGTGCTTCTTGCAACAAGTGCATTGTGGGGAAGGTAACGTCATAAAAAAAGAATGACAGAACATAGTACAGAAAATGTTTGTATTAACAAATGTAATGGAAAAGGTTTTATGTTGTAGATAATCACAGCATTGGGACAAGTATGGCACCCTGAGCACTTTGTGTGTGGGGTGTGTAAGACCGAGCTGAGCACCACAGGTTTCTTTGAACGAGAGGGACAGCCATATTGTGAAAAAGACTACCATAAACTCTTTGCCCCGCGCTGTGCCTACTGCAAAGGCCCCATACTGCAGGTAAAAAGTGTTATATAAAACTGAAATTAGAACGCAATTATTACTTTTGTCATATATTTTATCCATTTATTTGAGAATAAGCTTTAATAATGAAATGCTGAAGTGTGTTGTTCATAGTTGAGGACCTGTCTTAATGTCTTTAAATATAAAACATAGACTATATTAGGATTGTGGAGATAGGAATTATGCTGTGGGTTTGGGTTTTCTGACACATGAAGATGTGAAATGAGACAACCCTGACTAATAAGATGAAATATTGTGTAACAATGTAATAAATGCACATTGGTTGGCTTTTCCAGAACATCCTGACTGCACTGGATCAGACCTGGCATCCAGAGCACTTCTTCTGCACACACTGTGGAGGCTTGTTTGGACCTGAAGGTAAACGCTTTAGCAATTTATTTTTCCTCTGCTGTTAAAATTGCAGACAGGGCAAACGCTTCCAAGTGATATTATATATTACATTGTATACTGTATGTGTGTCATACTTATCATAGGTTTCCTAGAGAAGGAGGGGAAGCCATACTGTCCCGTAGACTTCTACTCCCTCTTTGCTCCAAAGTGCTCAGGCTGTGGGCAGGCCGTGAGGGAGAACTACCTGACGGCAGCCAATGGCACCTGGCATCCAGAATGCTTCGTCTGCGCTGTGAGTCTCCTACTTACCCAGACCACACACATGGTCATGGTTCACACATAAGCATTGGGAATAAAGGTGAAAGATACTCTGACATTTTCTGAATTTGCAATATTTTTGACCACAAGCCTAATGAAATCCATATGCCTGATGAATATGTTGTGGTTGAAATGTTGCAAATAAATCAACCAAACCATAATCTCCACTGAGAATATATCTTACATTGGTTTCCGTCTACTTTGGTATGCAGCAAAAATGTTTGACATACAAATTCTCCAAAAACATCAAGCTATGTGTCAAACCCAGTCATCATAACTGGCAATGTGCAACAGTAAAAAGTTCCATCATGAAGTATTAGAAACTCATAAGATTAGAATAACATACTGACATAAACATAAAAATATACAGAAAAGTACAACTTCTGTCTCACTAAACATGGCCAGCACAGGTGTCATCATGTTGGTTGTCTTGGTTTCAAGTGTTTCCGTTCTTTGGCTTTTGGGTTGTTCATTCTGGCTCAGTGTCATTGCACATTAAAATGAAACAGAAACATTACCGGTTTTAATAGTTCCATCTGCACTTTTATTGATATATGACACATTAAAACATATGCCAAGCCCAAACTATAACAACATCTGCAACATCAGTCAAACAGCATAATCCCCCAAAAATATCCATCAAATTAACAGGTGCTTTTCCAGATGTGAATTTTTCTCCTTTATAACCAGTGTCTCAGTTTAATGACACTGTACTGATACGGTATTAGCATGATGTTTGCCATTGATAAACTCAGAATAGTAACTTTTTCCACTTTGTTAATGTTCAATATCTCTGTGCTTTTTCCTAGGACTGTCTGAAGCCATTCTCCGGTGGCAGTTTCCTGGAGCTAGATGGCCGTGTCCTCTGCTCACTGCACTTCCACTCACGGCAGGGCACACTGTGCGGCGGCTGTGGCGAACCCATCACAGGCCGCTGCATCTCTGCCCTCATGCGCAAGTTTCACCCTGAGCACTTTGTGTGCGCTTTCTGTCTGCGGCAGCTCAGCCAAGGCATCTTTAAAGAACAGCAGGGGAAGCCATACTGTTTGACTTGCTTTGATAAGCTCTTTGTGTAAATTAAAAAAGGCATGGCGACACATCATAATAATGTAAATATTGAATTAGCAGCAGTAGACCACATAATACTTAATCATGTATGGCACAAGACGAGTTACAAACTGTGTGTCAAAGAAATGATGTAAATTGAATATAGATTACACAAATGCCAAGAGAATGTAGCCTAATTAATGACATGGAAAATGCACTTTCCCCATGCTCAAAATATCAAAGTAGCTTTTAATAAAGAGTTGGGATAATTTTGTTGCTGACACGTGAGTAAAATTTCCTACATCATGATCTCGTAAAACATATAAAAAGAAAAGAATAACACTGGAGGTCAGTTATAATCCATGCTTTTCATGAAACTATCCTCACTTTGCCATGAGACTTGGCAGTGCACAGATCTTCTCTAGGATGGAGCAGTGTGTCAAGGGGCTTGTCTATGCAGCCGACAGCTTGTATTGGCAGGGGCTGGCACGTCAGTCTGGTGCCAGCCCAAGTTTCCTCTTACTCTGAGTGACCCCATGGCATGCGTTGCGTTTAGACAACCTCTTCATTCTTCACACAGGGCCCTTTATAGCAGCACATGGAAGATTAATGAAGATGGTTAACAAAGGTGGTTTCAAAAGCATTCCTTTATGTCACTGTAATTTTTGAGCTCTTTAAATGACGAGGGTGTGAATGAACCACGGAGTGTTTAAAGAAAAACTATTCTTGAACAATTATTGTTGTGTTTATTTTTTCTTCTGACATTTTGTTGCAGTGATGGTGTGCTATTAGTTTTTCATTTTATGCATAATTTAACCACGTCCTGTAACGCGAGACTCTTTTATAGGAAAGGTGGAAAGGCTTGATGATTTTTGTTGTTTACTGTGAGCCAAGGCCGTTTGGATTGGTTTTGCAGACTACACAGCTAGACTCAGAGGATGGTTGGAGACTGCATTCACTAAAAGCTAGTTCTAATAAAGATGAATGCTTCGTAGGTAAAACATTTACCAAAGCTCGTTTGTTTGTGTTATCTTAATATTTCCCAATGTAAACAAAGTACCCATATCGTACTGTAAACAGTCTCTTATCTCTGGATGGACAAGCTTTTTCTGTTCCTCCGCAGGCAGCTTTCCTCCACTTTTCTTTAGGCTACTTAGACTTGTGCAGTGTGGAGCATGAGTGTGAGTGGGAGCGGAGGTGAGCATTAATCATGCTGTCATCACTGTCAGACCCAGCCTCTTATGGCCTCTGCACAATATGGACCTTGCATCATGGAAGAAGTGTGAATGTATCATGCTCAGTCGAAAAGCCATGCTGTAAGTGTTTAATGATGGAGCAGCCTGGTGCCCAGATTCCTAATGACCATAAAGACAGTTTACTCTAAATATTACTGCTGAATGAACAGACTTGGAGCTAATATTCTTAGAGGAATGTTTTAAGCACTGACTATGCATAGAAAAATATTAGTAGAGAAATATGTAATCCAGTAAATAAAAAAATGTTGTGGGATGAATTTGGAAAATGAAAAAATTACATAAGCGACATTAACTGTTAGCGGGTCTGAGGAAACAACAGTCTGTTTTAACCTATTGCAGAGAGGTTAGTGTGGTGTAATATTTTATATGTTATGTGTTTTAAACTATGTAGACCCAGTTATTCATTTAAACATATTAATATAAAAGACAAAACCTAATGTCAGACACACACACACACACACACACACACACACAACAGGAAGGAACATATAAAGACGCAGGTGTCTGTTATCGGAGGATACAGAGCTTAGAGTAGCCTTTAAGGCCAGACAGAAATGACATCAGGGAATTAATGAGGAGAATCCCAGAGCCTTGCACAATGATATCAGAAAGAGTTATTATTTTACTGATATCAAAACTGTATAAAAGCTTATGTCTACTGTTCAATCTTTAGTAGAGCTGGGGGAAAGTCTACTCGGGTCGTTTATTGTGTTGGTTGTGAAACAATAAAAGACTCTAATGGCATGGGATCTGGTGTTGCGTTCATAACTTATTCCATACAATAGTGGCAAAGACTGAGAGGTCAGTTTTGACACTACATTAGTGATGCAGCAGTGAAAGTTACTTTATTGCTAGCACAGTAGCATTAGCACATTGGGCTGTATGTGGCCCTGAAGGCCTGAACTAAAAAAGGGTTTGACACCCCTGGTCTAAAGGAGGATACTTTTATTCTAATCTGATCACATCTCACAAAAAACAACTGTAATATTTTTTTTCATTTTGCATTTATTGATAGGACAGTAGACAGACAGGAAACAGGATGAGAGAGAGGGAAAAACCTTGGCCAAATAACCCGAGCAGCAATTGAACCCGGGTCTCCCGAGTATATGGTATATACTGTACCAAGTGAGTCACTGAGGCCCTCCTTAAAACTCTAAACTTAATGTACAAATCACATCTACAAGGAGAAGAAAGTCTACAAACTAATAGATTAGCAGCTTGCACAAATCCCAATAATTTATGAATAGTCTAGATTTTGTGCGTTCCAGTGAAGAATACGCCCCAGTCTGTGGTAGAAAAAGGGAAACAAAATATGATGCTGAGGGAGAATTCTTGCCTTCACAAGAGAAATATATATGTTATTGTATGGCTGATTGAATAGGGAGGAAAGGGGCTCCTTGGGATGTATTACAAATGAGAAAACATGAAATGTGAGCGGGGGTCTTTTTAAAAGGGTGGCAAATAAAGGCTCGTCTGTGAAAAGTAGGCAGAGTGTAACTCAGGTGACATTTACAGCAGTGAAACAGAGTCGGCACGGCCGAGGAGCTCACTGGGCCATGAGATGGCTGTGGAGAGGCATACACAGAGTGAGGAGCATATTGGAGGAGTTACCCCTGCATGACACTGAAACCCAACACTTAGCTCCTGTCCTGTAAAATGGCTGTCTGCGTGGCCACCCTGATGAGGACAGTGGGGCTGGCTGTCTGGACCCGTACAGCTCCACTGTGGGTCACAACACATTGCCCAAAGAACAGCCTGTAAATCCAGCAGCATGCAACAGTATTGGACCAATAACTGTCAAATGGGCCTGGGGTACCGACTTACTCATTAATCAGGAAATATTTTCTTTAGGATACATACACACACATCCATAGAAACTCCAGACAAAAAATAAAAATGATTCCTGACCATGTTAAATCACTGCTCCAGTCGGTGCAATAAAACATGGATGGATCAGATTACAGTAACATCATTAATGTACGAACTGATGAACTGCCCAAAGCATCTGGTAAGAGTGTATCCTACACCTTCATTATTCACATATGAACAGGTAATTCACACTTAAAGGTATTTCTGTAGTGAGGAAAGTTGCTGTTATCATAACTTTATAGATTTCATGTAACAACATGTCACAAAACAATGTAGAGAGCAAAAATGGAAGCACAATTGAGGCACTAATGTATACGTAAAAGTCTTCTTATTACTTGATATTTATTAGGGCAGTTCGAAGACCTCAAGAAAACCAAAGAAGACAGCCGCACATGGCATTGCTTAATAACCAAATAAATATGTACTGTATGTGGAAATGTCATTGCACCACATAAAGTTTGCTGGTCTGCCAACAGTACCTTAAGTTGAATGCAAATACAAGTGTTTCTAGGTGAGACTTTAAACGAAAGGCAAAGGGAATGTGACAACTTCAACACCTCAGTAATGACTTCTATGCTAAGAACAGTTGAGCCTTAGCTGTGCTACTCTTTGGCTGTTTGTCTTGGCGCTCGTCTGATGCTGAGTGCTGGTATCACACCTGATTCATGACTACTTTCTCTGTCCAAAAGGGACTCTTGTTGTCATTGGCCAAACACTGAGTGTTCCTTATTATCTCACACTTTCTCACAGCCAGATATAATCACACAGTGTAAATGCATGTTAAAGCCTTATTACCACAAAATTGATGTGCATTTTTTACTCAAGCAAATGTTAATACATTATATCATGATGCATTAAAACAGATAGAAACCTAAAACATGGAAACGCTGTTAAAAGAGATTTCTTCCATTTATATCTAGAGAAACAAGCATCAATGGCTTCTCTGTTTGGTGATCCTTAACCAAGAGAACTCCATTTTTGGGTTTAAATGTAGTCTGCTTCTGAGGATGAGGCAAAAGATTCTTAAGACAACTTCAAAACACTTCATTTCCAATTCCCCTGCCCCCCGGCTTTGTCATCTCCCTTCCATCTCGTGATGTTGGACCTTGTGTTTAACATGGAAAAACAAGGCACAGAGGGAGAACACACTTTGTCTGGATCCTAAAAATGGCACCAACCAAACTGGCTGGGGTTATGAGAAAGATTCATAAGACAGTGAGCTCCTTCTGTATGAGAGCCTTTAGTGTCAAGAAGATAGATGGTTTCATTTTGTAGGATCATTGTGTCCATGTGTGGTGAACCGTACAGTGTGCCAGAGTGCTCAGCAATGTTAGGAAACCATTCTTGCAATTGATTAAGAAAGTCAAAGACTTTTTGTAACTGTTATAACATTTTTGATCAGTGGATGAGCCTGTAATGGTTTGTAATTGTAATGGAATCACTTTCAAATAGACATTGATGGGAATTTGACATTGAGGATTGTGGATCTGCATTGCTGCCCACTTTTGTTTGTACGGTAGAAGGTTGACAGAAACGGTTGGCCCACAGGAAGTGGCAAAGGTCCAGGGGTTAGGCACTGAGTAAAGTAGTAAATAGGTCCAGTTGGGGTCTATGGCTGCACTCCAAATCCACCACCTCTAGAGCAGCCGCAGTACAGATCATTATAAGATTGTTTAAAAGAGTAATAGTTAACCGCAGTATGGCCCTGTTGCCTGAGAGAATGGCCTCCTGGGTTTAGATAGCTTATGGTGGTTTGTTGACGGCCAGGAAGCCCTTGTGAAAAGAGTGGGCCTTGCTGTTTGATAAATCACAGCCACTGCTCGGGGAGTCCACGAAGTCAGTCTCTGAAAACAGGCCTGCTAAAAACACATGGTCAAACACATACTGTACTTGGTATTTAGAACATAGTAGATAGTGACAATACCATTAGCAGTGTTATTGTTCTTCTTTCTATTGTTGTGTGTTTGACAATTCAAGTTGATCCTACTGAGGGATCCATTAGCAGCCCACTAGAAACTTCACTTCTTGTGATGTTTTTATAATCACTTTTCTATACTGCTTTCAGTGACACCGTGTTCCCACTCATCCTTTGATGACTCACTCCTACCTAAAATGAATAGTGTGCAGTGATTTAAAACCATTTCATTGCTTTCATCATAGATATTACACCTAAAACCTTCCAATTCCATTCATACAGAGAACACATATATTTAGAAATAAAATATCCAAAATTCCTTTATCCACTGGAAAAGTAAATATTCGTCACTTTTGTGTGTGTGTGTGTGTGTGTGTGTGTGTGTGTGTGTGTGTGTGTGTGTGTGTGTCTTAGCTCTTTGTTTTTCTTTCTCACATGCCATAATTTGTCACATAGCAACCAACCAAGCCAAGACAAACTCTGGGACCATTTTACCATTTTCATCAGCCTCTTCTTCACTTTTCCTTTTTTTGAATGATGTCTGACTAGAAATGTTTCCACCAAACATTTGAGTCTCCGTTCGGGTTTACGGAGGGATTAGAGCTCAAATTACTGACTCTGTGGCTCATTGACTTTCCGAATCCGCAAGTCTTCAAAACAACAGTTGCATGTGGACATGTCCAGTGATATGATAATAGCATGAAATGAGAAACACATTTTAAGTGAATAATCTTCTCCAGAGCACCAAAGAGGCTTTTATGTGTAACGTTTGATGTTACAACATATAAAAGACATGAAAGGATGGAGATGGGACAAAGAGTAAAGAAGTGCTGTGGATTTGAGTCATGCAGAGAAAGTTTAGTTTATTATTTATTTGACAGGGACCATGTGCAAACACATTAATCCAACAAAAGAAAAGATGCTTTACACCAGATTTAGCTAAAGCTAATTTCCATCTGCAATCCCTGGGCAGATAAAACATTAAGATACAATAAAATGCATGCATCAAACATCAATAATCCCCCTCCCCCCAATCAGCATTTACACTTCAACCTAAGCTAATCACACTATACATAACATTCAACTTTCTAAAATTGTTAACCTTAAATCTTACTAACTACCATAAACACAATCAGTGCTGACATAACTGGTTTTCTAATAATACTTTTTTAACATTATGAGAAAAGTCTCTCAGGTCAGAGGTCAGAGAATCTGGGACATTGTTCCATTGATTAACGACTTTGAATGAGAAGGCTGTCTGTGCAAAGGCTGAGCTTCTTTTGGGTAATCTGCTGTCATTTCGACTCGTGGACCTAGTTGTCCTAGTAGTCTGTTCTGAGCAGAGCTGTACAAATCGCTTCAGTGGTGGAGGTGCACTGTTATTTAGGATCTTAAAAATTAATCGTACATTTGAGTGCTTTTAATCTAATACTTTTACAGCTTGATTATAAAGTGATTGTAATGGTTTTAATGTTGCCTCACTTGTTTGAGACCAACAGGAAATACAATAGTTAAAATGAGAGACAATCATTGCATCCAGATATAGTAGTTTTGCTGCATCATAAGTGAGCTTTTGTCGAATATGTCTAAAAATTGAAATATTGTATTCCAAAGTATTAGACAACTAGACAATTAAAAAAACTTGTTACAAAGTTGTTTTAACTTTATCCTATTGCTTTTGTCCAACCAAAATCTTAGCACAGCGATGTTACAGCGGCGTTTTCCACCTTCCCTTTCATTGTGTGCGATATTAAGTTGGTTTGTAAGAACGACCCCCTCATGTCCGCGGCTCTAGGAGCAGAACTCACCGCTTTGGAAGTTGTAGAGCCACAAGCAGCAAGCGAAGAGTAAACGCTGTGTTCCGCAGTTTGCCGACAGTTCACAGGGCCCGGATTTTGTAGGATATCTCCACACAGTAACAGGAGCATGCACAGTAAGTTTGAGTTTTGGGACTCATCGTTGTTTTTCACGTTGATGAACGTCAACGCGTCCACAGTTTACAACCACAGAATAAGCAATGTACAAGCTCCATGAAGCAACAAGTGGGAGTTGCACAGATAGCAACAAATTGTAAAATCAAAATCACGCGTTGTACCTGGGGGCACATACTGTTTATGTGCAGACTTTGTGGTAGTGGTTTTATTCCTTTGTTGTTGTAAAAGAAGATAGGCTGCATCCTAGGTTGTTTAAGGTTAGGTGGTATCGCAGTACCTGCCAGCCTGCGTGCACCTACCGCCATCTTGAGCTGTGGGAAACAGTAAAAAAAAAGAAATAACTGAGAAGACTACAACCCTTTGCAGCAGCACATGCAATATTTATCACTTGTATTATGTCTCATTACACTATTATCTTTTTACAACCCACACAACACTTTGTACTGTTAATGATTAATGGTCACTGCAATATCCATCAGTAGTATGTAACGATGTGTTGACATTCCACACAGACAAAGGCCTTTTTTTTTTTGTTTATTGGGAAGTGTGGTTGGAAACAAATTGCTGACACATGTAGCCAGCCATCACCACATTAGTCTATAGCTTGATAGTTCAAATTATTTCCAGGCCATCCAAAAATATGACACCTACTTTTCTCAAACGGTTAGCTCATTAAAGTATTCTAGGACTGCCTGTTAAAGGGGTAGTATTACATCCTGTAAATGTGGTTCTATTAGATCTTTTTGGCTATATTATTCCTTACAGGACATAGGGGGCAACATCAGAGAGACTAAACCACATACAGCTTAAAATGGGGCCAAACACTGAACATTTATACACTTAAAACTTAGAACTTCAATGTGTCTTAAAATGGCTATTTGTCTGGTTCATACACTGGCCACACTGAGGCGCTTCTACTGAGGAGTGCCAATTTCTGGGTTGAATAAGTGCGGAACAGTATAACAATGCAGTCATAGTATGTCAAAACAAATTAATGTACATAACTGTTACATACACTTGCACTGATTTAGTTTTTTTAAGTTTTAAAGCCTTGTTGTTATAAAAGTGTGTCTTCACTGGCCCCATTAGCAACCACACAGAACACAAAGCCAGTGTGATTGCTACTGTCTGCTTCTCCAAAATAAAAGTGTGGGAAAGTTTAACCTAAAAACATAGAAACACTGTTACTAAATACTACTAAACTATCCTATTAAATATGTTATTTAACAAAGACTATTGTAAAATCCTGGTACCTTGTGTCATTTCTGGTTTTATCTGATGGTGAAATTTCAAGACAATCCCTTACCTGCTTTCTACAGCCCATGAAACCTACAGCAGCAGTGCAGGGACACAATGTTATTATTTGGACATAGATCCTGTAAGTCTGTTACTTCGGTTTTCACACCTTGATGATTGAGTGCACAAGAAACAGGAACATGCGTCGCCTCCTACAGTGCTCTCAGTTTTTCTGCTTTGGCCAGTTGTGGCTAGTGGCTCCCTTCACTGTTATTCTATTGCTGCTTTAAATGTCTAATATTTCAAAATAAATGCAAACCTAGTTCTGACCAATGTGTTTGAATTTCTTTTGCTCAAATGCTTACAACACAGCATAGCCTGTGCACTAACAGTGATGCACATAAGCTTTTAATTACAAGAACACAACCATGGCCACAGTTTCTATGTGTTTCCCTCGACCTTGCGTACGTGTGTTCCGTGTGTATATAACGCTAGATCCTATGCTGTTTGACATGTTTCAACAAGACGACCATGTATGAGTCTGTATTTACATTAAAGTGTTTGTCTGTCTGTGTGTGTGTGTGTGTGTGTGTGTGTGTGTGTGTGTGTGTGTGTGTGTGTGTGTGCGAAGGGGTATGGTAGTGTAGCCTGCTTCTCGCCGAGCGCTGAGCCTGTTGACAGCCCCTCTGCTCCCTGTCAAGCACCAGAAGAGCTATATGTGTGAGTGAAGAGTAGCGGGGAACCATGCCCAGAGAGCAAGGTTTATAAATGCTCCACATCCAGGTAATTATGGAGGCGGTGCTCTAACGTTCCTACAGCTCCCTATGATCTATTTCCCCCAACCATTCATTGTAGACACTTGAAAAATACCCTTTAAAGCTATAAATTATATCTGCCTTATATCAATGGAGTCATCAATCACACCTAATCATCTCCTTCTGTGTCTACTCACATTGATTGCTTCCCATCACCACTTTATCCTTTCATTTTCCTCTTCCACGTTCCTCTCCAAGATGGATGTAGTTGAAATCCTCTTTGCCTCGTGAACTCATCTCTTTGGGTTTCACACAACGGACCAGCCAAGTGTTACTGAACCACGAGCTGATCTAAAAAACAAACAGATGAAAAACCAAAGGCGATGTGAGGAAAGACGTACAGAGACACAAAAGGAGCAAATGATGGAGAGCGAGCATAAAAATGTCAGATTGGATTACCAGAACAACACTGCATACATGCTAGAAAATGTGCATTAATTCATATGTCTCTTTTGTGGCCTTGTGCCTTATAGTCGACCTCACTGCGTAAGTCCAGTATTATTACTCACAGATTGAAGAGCTTTTATCTGCAGAAAGGTCATATGGTTCTTTTTGATGGAGTGGCTAATTCAAGATGTTAGTCTTTTTCACTTAGCTTCCATCCAGAGGTCTTTGCTTGGACTGAGGAGTGATCTAAAGAAAGCCAGGCTTGGGTCAAACATTTGATGCTTTATGTAGCCTATTAATGAATATATGACATGCATTCTTCAAACCACATGGCCTTTTAAGAAGACAAAAGACAATGCCTGGTTTTCTTCCCCACAATATATGTGAAGCATTCTGAGCACCTGGTCACTGAGACATGACACCAACAGACTCAACACACAAGGTGGAAATATGCAGTATAAAAACAATGTGGCTAGACAGTAGTTAACACATTTAGGATGGTTCTTATAGAAAATCATTACTATCACACAGTTACACAAAATAGACAATGTTCAAAAAGGGGTTCTTTAAATGAAAAAAAGTAACATTCAAACACTCACTGAAGAATACAGTTCATGTCCATTTTGTATTCCATTTATATGTTTATCCTTTAGCTGGCGTCGGTTGGCATGTAGTAACATAAGCATCAAAGATCCTTATCTTCACAAAAAGGTCATATCAGAATCAGAGGATCTTATTCTTGAGTCTAGGAATTGTGTTTCCAAAGGATTTGTGTTAATGCCTATGTTCTTATGTGAATGCAAAATCCTTATTTGGTTCTGCTGGTCTCTGATGGAAACACTGTCAAATGAACCACAACCAGGACATTGACAAAGAACACTAACAGCACTAGCCTGACAGACATAAGCTATGTATAATGCATTTCCATAATATTATGTTATCAGAGACATCTTTTGTTCAGGGCTAAGATTTGCAGCGGACTCACCGTGGTTGTTGAAATGACAAGAGTGAACCATTATTATAGCTCCATATCTTATTCCTTTACCATTCAAATAACCAATAGTAGATGTGCTTATCAGCAGGAGGAGCCTTTTCAGCCTCCCCTTCTCCTGCTTTGGCTCTCAGGGGTAAATGGGGCTCAAAAAGAGGGAAGATAGCAGGGGGTTCCAGATATGGATAATACCAAGCATCATGGGGTGACTTTGGCGGCCGAGCCTTTGATGTAAGTGCATTATGGTTTTCACAAATACATGTAGGTGTCATAGAGGATAATCAGAGAGTAGGTGCATATTTGTGCAAAAATAAACAAGATCAAAAATGTTGCTTTGGATAGGTCAGTTGAGTCAGTGCCATCTCCACAATAGCTGTATGTTTATGAGACTTAAATGGGTAGCCATACAGAAAAAGCACCATACAAATGGAAAAAGCTTGAATGTATTACATTTAATTGACTGACTGTCAACATAAATTAGATTTTAATTTAATTTGCGTGCATCAGCTTCACTATTTTAGCATGGGTTCACCAAAGTCTTGAATAGTCATTCAATGTACCTTTAAAGCTGAAAATGCACTTTAGATTTAAAGGGTTTACAAGTAAAGTGGCCACTTCAAGCAGCCCCTGAATCAGCTAAGAGATGACCGACAATAGACTTTTTTTTTAACATTCCATTATGAGAGGTACATTTAAAAACAAATCTGAGCTTCAGACCCTTTAATCTTGGGACAATGCATGCGTTCTCTGTATGAATTATAACAACACAGACCTGATCAGTGCTTAGTAGCTGTCACTTTTCTAAGGCAAATGTGGTTGTGGCAAAATGATGGTTATTTCCTGCCATAGTTCTTCTCTTTGTACAATTCAATTGACACTAGTCTTTTAATAAAAGGCTACTGTGTGTTGTGTACTGAAGGACTTCATTCATAAACATAATGTCATGTTGTTTGAACTCTTGTTTAGGAGGTATACCATTAATTTAACATTGACCAATCCAACACCATTGAATTACTAAAGGTTATTGTAAAATAACTTAGGTAAACAACCACTATCTAGTTCAACATTAAAAACACCTAACTTTACAATTTACAAATGACTATGCCACATTTTTGAAGAACAGCTCCTCAAAATGGCTGACAAGTAGAAAAGTGAACACAGGGCAGGCTCCCAGAAAAACAACACTATTGCTTGCATCTTACCCTTGTGCCTTATCTCATTGCACACTCAATGATGAAGATTGACAGATAGCCATCCACAACATGCATGAGCATGTCATAAGTGATTGTGGATACTTGGGGTAAGTAAGTGCAAACTCATCTGGTGATATGTATGTACATGCCCTCAAATGGCTCTAACAGTCAGAGACAAAAAATAAAAATGCTTCAGGACACTGACCACTGCTTGCAGAACCTCATTTGACATCTTTAGCTCTATATTACACCACTTATCCTAAGAACAATATCCCTATCCCAAGATATCCGGAAAATGGAAACCAAAATAACATTTCAACAGAGGCTCTGTAAATATTATTTCACAACATCTTCAAAGGAGGACAGAGGATATTGGAACCAGAGAAAGAGATGGCTTGAGGTAGACAGGGAATGCATGTGCGTCCAAAGACTGATAGACAATCATGATGCTCTCCTTCAAATATGGCTGCCTAAAGCTATGAGCCACTCCTTCATATCCATCATTCTCTGTTTATCTGCGCCTTGGGTCAACAATGTCTCTTGTGTCTCACCTTGGTTCCCACTGCAGCCTATTATTTGTTTCACCACTAGGGGTCCCTGTTTGCATAATAAACAGTACAGACTCAGTGGATGCTCACAAAAACTGCACAGGCCTTTTATGTGGTGCAATACCAGCGGTAATAGTTGTAATACAAGTAGTACCTCTTTCATTACACACAAACAGACCATAAGTGATGTTACTGAGGCATAGAGTTAATACTGAGGTTTTGTGGCAGGGCTTCTGCTCAGCGTCAGACAAACGGGAACCATTGAGACCCAAGGACAAGTAGACACAAGATCCTCCTGCAGGGCCGCAACTAAATAAGGCCTTTTTCCACAGTCTAGTATGTGCATGTGAGGTAGTATAAAGATAATGTACAACAATCACTTTACAATGTAGTAAAGTGTTTTGTAAAGTGGGGTTGTGTGGGACACTTGTGGAAAGATTGTCCATTACTTCTTGGGTCTTGTTTGGAAAGTGGTGAGTAAAGCTCCACAAGTCTCAGCGTGACGTTAATTATACTGCTGAACAAAATCTGCTCTAAACAAATCAGAAACAATTGTACCTGTAAACTACATTGAGTTAAAGTAACTGCTTAATTTACTGCCTGGATGTTGGAATAATATACAGTAGTGCCCCAAAATATCTATAGCAATATGCAGCGTTGAAAAGTTGCTTGATTACTGAATGGTTATTTGTTTAGGTAAGACTTTGTTGAAATGTTTCAGAAGTCCTTGTGTCAGCCATAGTTTTAATCTGTCTCATTTTCCATTTAGCAGCCATGACAGTCATCTAGTAGTTTAAATATAGACTAAATTGGCAAGTGTCCCATACAACCCTACTTCAGAAACCTCAACTATGACTTTAAAGGCTTTGAAGCATAATGTACCATGAAAAATGTACCTTCCCAGTGGAATGTCCTTTCCACTCCAATGCCGCCTCTGCCTGTCTGTGTTCGCTCTCACGCCTGCCCAGATGTGCGTCCAGTGAGTGAGCATTTCTACAGTCTGCGAACAGAACATAAACTTTAAGGCCTTCCTTGCTCCCTGGCTATATGTGTGCTATAGGATGTAAGAGCTGGAGCGCGGCCAAGAATCTCCTGCAGCTAACCTCTTATAAGCCCTCTTCTAACCAACCAAGAATGTGAAAAGCTCCGCTGTAAGGTGTGGCTGCAGCAGGTACTTGAGGCCACAGGTGGCTGCATTAAATCCTACACCTGTCATAAATTCGGGGCAAATAGAAAAATTATATCAGCATGGTTTTGATGTTAAGATTTTAATGGTACAAGCAGATATTATAAAAAAAAGTCTTCACTTAGGTTCAGAAATGATGAATGGTGCCAATTAAAATAAGCTAGAGTCAAAGGTGAAAGGGCAAAATGCCATAGTTTTACAACCTGGGACTGTGTTAAGTGACAGTCGGATCAAAGACCTTCAGCAGGGAAGCCTGGTCCTCCATGAGAAGAGAAAACAATGAGCTGTCAGTGGGTCACGGCGCTGCCCTGAGTGAGTGTGGAGTGCTGAGAAGAGGACTAGAGAGGAGGGGAGAACATGGTCTAAAGACAAAGAGTTGCTTGTACCCAGGTTTTTCTACCATTGGCCCTTTCAGGGAGAGGCCGGTGCCACTTCTTTGAGGGGTCTCCATGACAAATTTCCAACTACTTGACTCTGTCACACTGTCTGCCATTTGGACAATAACTGAGGTCATGGTTGAGTGTTGACATCAGAGCAGGCCCAGAGAGGGGACGCTTTCTCTCAGGGTGAGCGCTTATACTTCAGACGCTCCACATCATGACCAATACATCTGGAAGTAAATGAAACACTTCTCACTGTTATCTTCGTTCAAAGCAGTTTATTTGGGAGCATTCATCATACAAGGTCTGACACGCACCACTAGAATTCGACCCTGTGCCACGGGGTTGTCAAACAGAAGGCAGCAGAGATAAATGTAATCCTTCTGTGGAGGAAGCACATGACAACATTTGAATTATTGTCCGTTTACCTCTTTTAAATGAGTGTGCTGAAAACTATGTGAGACAGAAACAAGCCACATCAACTGTTGTTTTATGACTTTTTTATGAGACTGTATAATAAACAGCAAAATCTGAAGTATGATCAAATCTAAACAGTGTTGCACCAGCAGTGTTGTGTTGTTTGCTTCTGGGATTAAAAGGACATTGTAGAGGTGTCATTTTAAGACTTCACAGCAAATGCAACATACCTAGTTATAGGCTACAGCTCACAAGATTTAATTATTAAAACTAGAACATAAAACTTAATGTAACAAGGAATATTGATTTCTTTAACCCGATTCCCTGTTTTATACTCATACCTGTCCAAATGCCCTTTCTTGAAGTTTTACAGTGGGCTACATCACTTAAAAGTAGTTCTCGGTTGGTTGGTCCTCTATTAAAGCAGTAATGTAGAAACTATTCAGTAGTTCTGCTCTTTGTTTGTTCATAGTAGTTGAAGCTCACGCAAACCTGTCACCCCCCTCAGAAGCTGGCCTCATCTCAGGAGACATACGGTGTGTGTTGGTAGAGTAGGGTGTGGGGGGCACCCACTCAAGTCGTCCCACCTCCCGCTTTTCCAGTAAAGACGCTCTAAAGTTGTGGAGCGCACGGCTCTACCTCTCACAAGAGTTTACCAACCCGCTGCTGCGGGAGCACTGCGCGTCCAGCGAAGATACGGGAAAAGTTTGACCCAACTAAAGTGAGGCTGAGTGCGCGCGGGGACATTGCGAATTGTCGACATGATCCTTCAGCGGAGAGGCGCAAGTGAGGCCAACAAGTTGACTCCAACAGGACAGAGCAGCGTCCAAAGAGAATAGAAGAGTCGTGTTAGGAGCGCGCTGTCACCTCGGTACCATGGTGTGCGCGCGGACTCTGTGCTGGCTTTTCCTGAGCGCCCTCCTGCGCTCCGGGACAGCCTGGGGCGTACTGCGAACAGACAGACCGAGGCAGTGCGAAAGACCGAAGACGGTGAGTCAAGCCGGGGCAGTAACTACTCAACTAAACCTATGACAGTCAGCCTTCATTTTCATCCACACGACAGACGAGATTTATTGATATGAATGATTTCAGAGACTTATTGGACACTTGTTGCTTCAAATATTTTTCAGATAAAAAAAAAAAAGAAATAGTTAATATAATAGTAATGGGTTCTTACATCTGTCCGTATAGGCAGTTACAGAGAAGATAATGAATATTACTTGAAATTATGGAGTCTTTGGGATATTCTGGGGCTATCTCTGCTGTCTGTAGCTCTGGATAACAGGGCTTAAAATCAGGACAGTGACATCATATCCATCAGCTGCATTTATGTAACAGTGGAGGATTCTATAAAGACTTGAGTCAATACCAGATCTTAATCCTTTGTTTTATTAGTGTAAGCCCTGCATGTGGATAATATATTTACTGTCAAAGATCAGTTAGGGTTTCTTTCTTGTTAGCTTTATGTGATTTGTAAAGCATCAGTACAGTGAGCTCTGTTTTCTGTTAAGAATAATTACCCCATAAAAAAAGAGAAAAGCTCTCCATGCAGCTGAAATAGAGGGGATTTTACCGATTATTGAAGAGATCGCACAAGCACACTTTCCATGTCTACAAGTCTTCATTAAGGAAAGACGTCTCATGTAAAAAAAAAAACGTCAGTGTGAAAATTGAGTTAGAACTTCAAATAGTCGTTTTGGACGCAAAGCACAAACGCTGCTCTGAAATGACATTTTCATTTGCATTTATTTGTCTTGTGGACTCCACTGCCAGAAACGGAGCTCATTGCAGTTCATTCTGATGATAACAGAGCATCCCACAAGACAAGCCTTTGGCAGACTTATTCAAAAGTTTTATATGACAAAGGCAGCGCTGGCAGAGTGCAAAAATCATTGGAAGACAGCTGGACGAGATCTTGATTAAACCTAAGAGGTAAACATTTTCTAAGAATAACTTTATTTTGCCATAATGGGTTTCATCCCTCAAATGGCTGATTAGTCTGCGTCTCAGAAGCCAGAAGTTTGATATTGTTTAGAAAAACGAATTCCTTTTTCATATTTGGATCATACCAACATCAAAGTTGTGGCACATGCACGGCGCATTTGCTGAGTTCTTAATAAGAAACATATTTTAAATGTAGTCTGGCTTAATGCTTTGTGAATTGATGTTATTATTTCATTTCCTTTGTGACAATATTTTCCTTAAAGATAACCACAATGGACTTCCTGCAATAAAAGCTGTTGCATCAAAGCAGGACGGTCCATACAGCTGTCAGCAGCAGCAGCAGCAGATCTCTTTTAGGAATTTTCACAAACAAAAGTATCACACAAGGGTCAGGAGCTTTTATGAGCTTCAGCACAGTATATTTGCACTAGAGCCTTAAGTATTCTTCCCAGGGCCCAAAGAAGCTTTGCCAACCAATGCATGGCCCTCAACAATACACAGGGGTCTGTTTGAAGGACCAAAGCCCCCACACCATAAACTCTGCACATTGGCTGTACACTTCCTACTTCCTTTGCTGTCATGTGAAAATCAGATTCAGTCTTTAACTTTCTGATCCAAGCCTATAAGCCAGTAAACCACAACAAGGAAAATGTGTCAACCATAGTTTTAAGAGATGTTGAATTCTACTAACACTGTGGTTTCTGCATTTTTTCCCAGCAAAGTGAAATGAACTCTTTCCTGTGGACAATAAAGCGAGCACCTTCTTACCCACCTTCATATCTTTTTGGCACCATTCATGTACCTTACACTCGAGTGTGGGACTATATACCAGACAACTCAAAGCAGGCTTTCCACAATAGCCCCAACGTTTTCTTTGAACTTGACCTGACTGACCCTCTGACTATCTCAAAGCTTACCAGCTGCCAGCTTCTGCCACACGGGGAGAACCTACAAAAACTGCTACCTCGAGACTTGTACCGCCGCCTCAAACACCACCTGGACTATGTCAAGCAAATGATGCCGTACTGGATGACGGCAGATCAGCGTGGACGGGGTTTGTATGCGGATTATCTTTTCAATGCCATAGCGGGGAACTGGGAGAGGAAAAGGCCTGTGTGGGTCATGCTAATGGTCAACTCACTAACTGAGTGGGACGTGAGGTCCAGGGGAACGCCGGTCCTGGACCTGTTTTTGGCTCAGGAGGCCGAGCGGATGGGCAAAACAACTGGGGCAGTGGAGAGAGTGGAGGAGCAGTGTCATCCACTCAATGGACTAAACTTCTCTCAGGTAGGCCAACACTCTTGAAATTTTATTTGTAACTTAAGTGAAAAAAAGACAACTTAAACAGAAAAGTCATAAATTATGTTCAATAAAATTGTTTTATTTTACTTTCAAGTCTCTGGGATTGACATAAAAAAATTATCCATTACGAATATAGCTCTATTTCCTTCTGTTGCTTGTAAAGTAGTTCTCCAGGAAAAGCAGCTTGGGCTTTTATAAAACAGTTGATGCATTGCTCCTGAGTGCGCACTTGAACACATTTTCGGTGTTGTCGCAAAATGTGGGAGAAGTCAATATAAAGAGAGGAAAAGTGATTAAAACCTGTCTGTTCGAGACAGCTTTATGGTTACAGATGTCTCTCCACCTCGCTAGACAAACAGACCCAGCAGCTGAATCTGCACAGAGGTTGTCAGAATAATATAATGTTCATGCAGAATGGATTTGAAAAGGTGAGAAAACCACACAGCGCTCTCTTACATTAATACTGTCTATATGCATTGATGTAACCAGAAACACAGGGAAGAATTAAAAAGCCAAACTATATGTTAAGGTAAACAAGGAGAGTGTGCCGGTATGAGTCTAAAGAGATGGGTCTATTTAAAGAATTATTAAACAGGAGGTTAACTGAACCATTTTTTAAACTGTAGGAGTTCCCAGAAAAAAAAAATACATGCATGAGCCTGGGCCGTCAGAGAAGATGATCTGTAGTTCCTTATGTTCTAATAATACCTTCAAAAAGGAAAAACATCAGAACAAATGTGTGTTCATGGGGTCATCAAACATGTGTTATGCATGCATGGTACGCCCCACACAGCGGTAATCAGCTCCATAAATGCACATCAGTAGTAGAAGTGCTGCAACCAAATCTGCGAGGGCCAAGTCTCCATGTGACAGATCGGAGGGCTAATTTGAGAGGCAGTGGGCTCTCAGCCTCTCCGCTTTCATCAGCTTCTCCTAACTAGTCTGTCAAAATCACACTGCGTGCCCTGTACATGCCGCAGAACTTTACTGCCCCTAGAAATAAGCTTGGCAAGGCAAGGGGCCTTTCTCAGTAATGAAGAGCACAAGCCGGTGGCATTAGCACAGCTTTGCAACTTGTTCAGTTTGTTATGTCCTGTAGCCATTTTCTCTTTCTGTACTTGGAAAATCATGCATTACACTTGAAACTGAGGTGGTTGTAATATATATATATACACAAAAATCCTTTAGGTTTTCACCCCATGTATTGTATTGTAGCAAGATCCTGTCACAACAACGGGGTATCCTCGACAATCTGTTAATTCTATGTGACCTTATTCTCAGCATTGTGTGGATGAACAACTGTGGAGATGTATTATTTGATTATTTTTACTTTACTGCTTGAAAAATAAAAGGTATGGACATATCCTATAACATATATACAGTATAAAATAGTATGCAACAATTACTGTGCATGTTCCCTGTGAACACTTATAGCCTATTGTAAAATAGCATAAGTATGGTGGAGAATGGGTGAAGAATGTAAAATTTACAAGCCACATGTTTGAATTTAAATCAATGATTTATTATCATGGAAATCTGTCAAAATTGCATTACATAAATTTCACCTTACAGCTGGACCGCCGAGCTTCCAGCCTCAGTGTTTCCAGATATGTACTGAATGAAAACAATTCCAAGCTGATCTGAAATTGACATGGAAACCATTATTCTCAATTATAATAATTTGTGATTTAATCTGAACACCGTGGTTGATTGGATCCCTCCATGCTTGACTACAACAGCGATGAGGTCAGGAGGATGTATAGACAAAGAGAATGCGTGGGTGGGACCAAGACGAAAGAAAAGTGAGAGAAAGACAGAGATTTAGGCTGACTTGGGAATAGACAGATCATCTCACTGCGAATGCTAATCTGAAACATGATTAATCCTTGAAGGGACGGGAGCTGGGAAACTCCAACTCTGCTGGCCCACATGTTAGTTGTTCCCAATAAAAGTTGTTGCTTACAATATCCTGTAACTTCACCACTCTCACTTCAACAAGAGGCAAATGGAAATAAGAAAGCCAGTGATTCATCATTTGTCACATCAGAAGCTTTAAATAGGTCCCAGTGGTACCAATGCTGTGGGGCTTTAAGTATTGGCTTGTCCAGCTCCACATAGGGCTACAGGTTAGCAGTCGCCTGGGGGACTGTGACCTCAGAGGAAGTTGCTTTCTGGACAAACTAAGGTATGGCATATAAATCATTCTCATTGGAATAGGAGCAGATGGGGTTGGGCCTTGTTGTTTAGTAAAACCACACAGTTTCAAAAGTGTTGTGGTCTAATGAGAAGACCTCAGACTTCTTTGTAGTCTTTCTTTATCAGAGAAAGGTGTGGATTTCTCTCAGAGCGCCTCTGGAAACAAAGGAGTCAGGGTGTATGGTTTTTCTCCAGCTCTCTCGGCCAATGTAGGTTGACAGCCAGGCAAGCAAGCCAGAAACAAAGTCTAACTGCTTTGTATAGCAAGTGGGAATTGTTAAAGGAAGCTCTCGGCCCAAAGGATGTAATCTGCTTTACCACGAATCTATCTTGATTAACAATCTAAATTAGAAATGTTTTTGTAAGAAATCACTTCACAGTTATCAAATCAACTAAAAAAGCTACTATGAGGTCACTGGTTTTAGCATCATATTAGTCCAGATTAACTTTGTGTATCTTGGTGGTTAACAACAGCAAACTGTGGAGGTTTATTTAACCAAGATAGTGTGTATTATTGGAGTAGAGACCACAATGGCAAAGCTGCTTTTGGGAAACCTGAGGGTCATTCAGAAACTCCCCGCAAATAAACACCCATATTTATTCTGCCAGGGTCACATTGCCCAGGTCACTGGTCCATGTCAAAAAGTAATTACATCATATCATCGGTGGCGCCTGTCTCCTGGGCAGAGGTCAAAGGTCACAAGAGGAGGTGGTAGTGTGGTTGTGGAGTAGCACAGCTATTTGGAGTCTGCCAGTCTGGAGTCAGTCTGTATGTATGTATGTGTATGTATGTATGTATGTATGTATGTATGTATGTATTTATTTATGTATGTACAATATGTATGTATGTATGTACAGTATGTATGTATGTATGTACAATATGTATGTATGTATGTACAGTATGTATGTATGTATGTATGTATGTATGTATGTATGTATGTACAATATGTATGTATGTATGTACAATATGTATGTATGTATGTATGTATGTATGTATGTACGGTATGTATGTATGTATGTACAGTATGTATGTATGTACAGTATGTATGTATGTATGTATGTATTTATGTATGTACAATATGTATGTATGTATGTATGTATGTATGTACAGTATGTATGTATGTTGGTA